>JAGKTI010031591.1:0-12098 GCA_018397915.1 Birgus latro
TGTGTGTGTGTGTGTGTGTGTGTGTGTGTGTGTGTGTGTGTGTGTGTATGTATGTGTGTGTGTGTGTGTGTGTTCTTACGTAACTGTTCTTACCTAATTAACTTAACAGGAATGAGTCAAGCTCGTACTGTCCCGTGTATTAAACCATCCTTGTCATACATATCCTTAAATTTATGAATTGTTTTGGCACACACTATTTCATTTGTTAGTGCATTCCACTGATCAATTGCCACGTTTGAGGAACTGAATTTTCTTACGTCATAATCACCTCTCTTTTTATGCATTTTTTTGCAGTGTCCTCTCGCTGATGCTTCCCCATAGGTTATATACTCATTTGTGTCTATTTTCTCCTTCCCTGAGTTGCATTTATATAGCATAATCATGTCTCCTCTTTTCCTTCTCTCCTGTAGTGTTGGCAGATTCAGTTTTTCTAGTCTTTCTTCATAGCTTAGATAAGCTTGGTACCTATCTTTTAGCCACCCTATGAACTTTTTCAGTCCTATATGTGTTTCTTGAGATGAGGATTCCAGACTACTGATGCATACTCCAGGGTTGGTCTGATGAATGATGTTATTATCTTTCCAACCATGTCTTCATTTATGTATGTGATTGCTATTCTCATATTTGCAAGAAGTGTATACATGTTCCATACCTTCTCACTGATGTGGTCAGCCGGAGATAGTCTGTTATTGATAATCACTCCTAGGTCCTTCTCTCTTTTTGATGTGTGTAGGGTTTTAATTCATAACTTATAATTCCAATATTGTCTTACCAAACTTAATTACATGACACTTGTCCACATTGAATTCCATTTGCCATTTATTACTACATTCATGAAGTTTATTTAATTCTTCTTGTAGCTCTCTACAAGAGTCTGTGTTAGTAATTCTCCTTTGTATTTTTGCATCATCATCATACATATTTAGATAGCTTTCATATCCAGTGTTACAGTAGAACCTCAGTTATCCGCGAGCCAATCAGCAGGAATTGACGTAAACTCGGACTGTTTAAAGAAAAATTCCAAAATCGATCAACCGGTGAAAATCCAGGGCCTAACCAGCATTTCAGATTCACTGCGCAACCATCCCGCCCGAATGTTTTCATTCCTTCACAACCTACTGGAGCCTCGATGAGTCATGGGTGTGTACACATTACACATTACTGTATTACTGTACATTGTATGCTATACATATTCACAAGTTGCATTAATTTTATGTATTATTACATTAATTATTATGTATATGGTATTATTGCTGTATATGCAAGTCACGCTACTTCTATAGTGTACCGTGTAAGACAGCGGTTCTCAAACTTTTTAGTAGGTGACCCTATTTGGAATATTTCAAGACTTCGCGACCCACAGGGTAGAGAGAGAGAGAGAGTAACCGGTAAATAGCCTATCATAGTTATTATGAATATGCTAATAGTGTAGTAAGGATAATTGCATTTTCAGTTAAGTAAATAAAATACACTGAAAGCATTAGGCCTATTTTATGTCCCTGCGACCCATCAAAATTCCTCTCGCAACCCAACTTTGGGTTGCGACCCATAGTTTGAGAATCACTGGTGTAAGACAACAGGAAATGGGTGTTATTCAATGATACAGAAAAACTGATTTTCTGGCATTTTGAATTATCCGTGGCTCCCGGATAATTGAGGTTCTACTGTACTCTTTGTCATTCATATACACTAAAAAACTAAAAACATAATTGGTGCCAGCACTGAGCCCTGTTGAACTCTGCTACTCACTTCCCTCCATGATGAGTAATTTACCCTTTGTACTGGTCTCATTTCCCTTTTTCTGAGAAAGTCTTGCATCCAACAGTACAGTTTTCCTCAGATTCCTCCTTGATGGTACAGTTTCCAAAGTCTTTGGTGCAGTGCTCTGTCAAATGCATTCTTGAAATTTAGATAGATACTGTCCACCCACCCTTGTCTTTTCTGTAATGTTTCTGCAACTTTGTCATAGTAGCTCAATAGATAGTAACACGTGATTTTTCCTTTTTTAAACCAAACTGCCTTTTTGTTATCATAATGTGTTCTAATGGTTTACCAAAACCTTTCTTATCAGCTTTTCCAGTATCTTACTTACAACACTGGTTAGCGATACTGGTCGGTAGTTGAGTGAATTTGGTCTATTCCCTTTCTTGAAGAGGGGAGCAATGTTTGCTTTCTTCCAAATATCAGGTAGTTTACCTTGACCTAAGGATTCCTTGAATATTAAATACAGTGGTCTGCTTAACTCTTTTGCACATTCATGTAGCACACAACCTGAAATTTTGTCACGACCATTTGCTTTTCCTTTGCCTAATTTACTTATCTCCTCCTGTATTTCTTTTTCTGTTATTTATATATCTGGTAATATATGTGAGCATGCATGTTCCATATTGTCTTTCAGAAAATTATTTTCTTTTGTAAAAACTGATTGGAAATTTTATTTAGTGCTTCACAAATATCTATCTCATGTTTATAGATGATCCCTTCGTCCGTAATGGATTGTATTTTATCTATTACATTGGTTTTGCTTTGGATGTTGCTGTAAAATAGCTTCGGTTTATCACTGCTGTTATTTATAATGTCTTCCTCAACCTGTCTTTGGGCTTCTCTCCTTATTCTTTTAGAATGATTTCTTGCCTGTTTATAGTTATTAGATGCCCTCTAACTATTGTGTCTTCTGTATCTATTCCACAACAAATTCCTTTTTTCTTTTGAGTTTTTTACATTCTTTATTAAACCATGCCTTTATCTTCATTTCAAGCTTCTTTGTGCTGTGGGATATAATTTTGGACTCCTATTTCATAAAGTTCACAGAATTTTCTATATGTAACATTTAAATCTTGTCCTCTAAGCTATTTTTCCCAGTCTATTTCTATGAAGTACTTCTTTCGGTCATGGTAGTTGCCCTTTTTGTAGTATAAGTTGTTTTTGTAACTTTCATTACTGTTAACTATGTTATATGGGGGAGGTGGTTGCAGAATTGGTAGAGAGGCGGCCTGCAGTCCTAATGGACCCAGGTTCAAATTCTGGCTGGGGCAGGGAACTGTTTAAGGATTTGAATTTCTTAAAAAGCAGACTTTTTTTTTATCTACCAGATGAAAGGATGAGATGTGTAATGGATGCAAGAGTATATAGAGGCTGGGGGAGTGGACTTTCTGACCACCACTTGGTGGTGGCCAGAATCAGAATCCAAACAAGATGAAGGAAGAGAAGAAGGGAAGGACAGGAGGAAGTATTTGTTACAAGGAGGGTAGAAAAGTTACCAGAGGATGGAATAAAGGCCGAATATAAAAGGGAAGTGGAGGAGCAATTGGGTAAATATAGATTGGAGCAGATGAGGGATGTGGAAGGTGTGTGCAAGATATTCACAGAAGAAATCTGTGCAGCATGTGAGGTGGTGTGTGGGGTGAAGAGAAGACGCAAGGGAGTTCAGGGAACAGCATGGTGGACTGAAGAGGTGAGAGAGGAGAGAGGCTGTGGCACAAAAGAAGAAACCATATAATGAGTGGATGAGGAACAGGGGCGTCGAAGAAGCTGAGAGACGGACGAAATAGTTATATGTAGTGAGCAGGAGAGAGGTGAAAAGATTAATAAGAAAGAGTAAGAAGAGAGTGGATGAGGGATTTGGAAGGAATTTGAGTGCAAAGTGGAGGGACTGTAAGAAAATGTTCTAGAAGGAGGTAAAGAGAGCTAGACAGGGTGCCAACGAAGTCAGTGGGGGTTTGAAAGATAAAAATTGTAGATTAAGTGGAGAAGGGAGAAAAAGTAAACAGATGGAGAGAACACTTTAATGAACTGTTGAACATAGAGAATGAAAGTAATGCAAGTATAAGTGGCTGGGGAATGGCGGAGAGAAGGAGGGTTGTGAGAAGAGAGGAAGAAATCAGTAGGATGGAAGTCGTGGAAGCAATGAAGAAAGTTAAAATGGGGAAAGCCCCAGGAATTGATGAAGTGTGGTGAAATGCTGAAGCATGGGGGAGAGATAGTAATAGAATGGATGTGGAAGGTGTACAGATTGGCATGGGAGGAGGGTAGAGTCCCAGAGGATTGGAAGTTCGTTTCGTTTCGTTTCGTTTTTGAAGTCTCCAACATGCTTGCATGTGTCGGCCTTGGTCACCTAATGGCGGCTCTCCACACTGCTTGATCCCTGTCAGCCTCCCTGTTCAGTCCCTTAACCCTTAAGTCACACTTAATGACCTCGTCCCATGTCTTTCTCGGTCTACCCCTCCCAACCCCTCCCCCAATATTAACACCTCTCACCCTCTGTACCCAGTTATCATCCCCCATCCTCTCCACATGTCCAAACCACCTCAGCTTACCTCTCCTCATCACAACACCAATACACTCCAGTCCCATCCTACCTCTCAACTCTTCCATCGTAAACCCAGCCCCCCCAGGCCTTGCACGCATGGACACACTGCACATCCACCTCATCATTGTCATTTCTGTACGTTTAAACCTGCGAATATCCTCTTCCTTTACTGCCCAGGTCTCACTACCATACAGCATCACACTCCTAATACATGCCGCATACAAAGACCCCTTAGCATGTAAGGAGAGTCCTCTCAATGTCAGGAGAGGCAACAGCTCCCTGAACTTCTTCCAACCACTTCTCACCCTAGCAACCGAGCTAACTCCAGCCCCACCTCCGGCACATAACATGTCTCCCAAATAACAAAACTCCTCCACACACTCAAGAGACCTGCAAGTTCAACCCTCTCACGCCTAACAATCTCCACCTGCTCTCCCCAACACGCCATACACATGAAATCAGCATCATCTCGCAGTCTACCTCTAATACCACTACATCTCTTGTGCACCCATTTACCACGAGCACTACACAAGATGGAATTACTTCCCACACCCTTGTGGCAAACTGCACATGGCCACTCTCCCTCTTCTCTGATTGTACTGCCACCAACCCTAGATATCATCACTTTTGTTTTATCTGCATTTACCCTTAAGCCCTTGTACCCCATACCATCTCTCCACTTCTTAAATCTTTCCTCCTCCTCCTTTTCATTCTCTGCAGTTAACACCAAATCATCAGCATACAACATCTCCCATGGGAGTCCATCTCTGAAGTCACGTGAGAGGGCTTCAAGCACCATGATAAACAACAAGGGACTCAAAACTGACCCCTGATGCACACCAACATTCAGGGAAAACTCATCACTCAAAACTCCATTCACTCTTACCTGGGTGCGAGTACCCACGTACATGGCCATAACCACCCTAACCAGCCACTCTTCCAACCCTAGCTTTCTCATTGCCCACTTCACCACCTCTCTAGGGACTCTGTCAAAGGCCTTTTCCAAATCAACAAAAACAAAATACAGTTCCCTTTTCTTTCCAATATATTTTTCCTGAAGCTGTCAAACAATGAATATGGCATCAGTGGTCCCCCTGCCTGGCATAAACCCAAACTGCATCTCATCGATATTCACTCTTTCTCTAATCATACCTTCTAGAACTCTCTCCATTACTTTCATTATCTGATCTAAGAGCTTTATACCTCTGTAATTTCCCCTTTCCAAGGGATCACCCTTCCCTTTGTACACATTTACAATTACACTTCTCAGCCAATCATCTGGGACAACACACTCATATATAATCTTATTTATCAGGTCAATGACTAACCTCACCCCAGTATCTCCTGAGGCCTTCAACATTTCAGCAGTCAACCCAGACACACCTGCCGCCTTCCCCACCCACATCCTGCCTATTGCCTCACTCACAGTAGGAATATCAATCAAAGGCCAAGGGCCAAACACTGGATCAGCTGGCTCCAAACCTTCTCTATCCCAATCAAACTCCTCTTTCAACAACCGTCTATAATGCTTTCTCCATGCATCTTTAATATCCTCACTGTTCACCACTACCCTTCCATCATCATTCTTCACACACTGCTCACCTACAATGTCCCGATTATCCCTCTTCACCTGATTTGCCACCCTAAAAATCATATTTTTCCTTTCTCCATGATTTAGATTATCAAGTAAAAGTCTATGTGACTCAGACTTCGGCCTGTATACCTCTCTTCTAGCCCTGCGCTTGGCAGCCAAGTACTCCTCCCTGTTACCACCATTCTTCCATTTCCGGAAAAGCCTTCTTTTCTCCTTAATTGCAGCTTCTACACCCACATCCCACCACCAAGTTACTGTATGTCTTGGTGGGCCTCTTGTCCAACCGCATATTGCATCGGATACTCTCAAGAGGCTGTTCTTAAGGGCTCTATACTGTTTATTAAGACCTCTATCTACGGCTTTCTGTTCAGCCACCACTCTCCTCATCTCACTATAAAAGGCATCCCTTACTGATTGGTTTTCCAGCTTCCATATTTTCCTCCTAGGTACATATGTCCTCCATCTCATCACTCATTCCTTAAGCACCATGTCACAAATCAACAGTTTGTGCTGCTGCTACGCACACTCCTCGCTTCCTATAACTTTAACATCCCTCACTAATCTCCTATCAACCCTCCTGACCAGAAAATAATCTATCTGACTACTATTTCCCCCGAACTCGTACATAATCAACCGGCTGATTCTTTTCCTAAAATGTGTGTTGCACACAATCATGTCCATAGCTTCCCCAAACTCGAGTATTCTTTCCCCTTCCGCATTCTTCACACCATATGCACATCCTTCATGGACTCCTTTATAACCTTGAGCTGCTTCACCCACATGACCATTTAAATCCCCTCCCAGAACCACTACCTCATCATCACCCGTACCACTTACTACATGTATTAAATCATCCCAAAATCTATCCTTCTCTGCTTCATCCAATCCTACCTGTGGGGCATATGCCGATATAATTGAAATCATTTTCTGCCCGATCAAAATTTTCACTACTAATATCCTATCACTTACTCTCATAACATTCATGACGTATTCCACCCATTTCTCTGCAACCAACACACCCACACCCCCATATCCGTCAGTTCCCCCCTGCCAAAACAACTTATAGTAGCAATCCTTCCCAACAATCTTTCTGGCTGATCCACCCCTGTACCGGACTTCCTGCAAACATGCCACATCCACCCACCTCCTACTGAATGCCTCAACAACTTCCCCTGCTCTTCCTCTCAAACTTCCCACATTCCACGAACCCACCCTAAACCCCCTGGGTGATTTACTGTCCTCAGTCTTGCTTTGATGCTTGTATTTGTAGTTCATAGTCGGTAAGATAAAGGGGGGTAAACATTCCAAAGGCCCGACCCATTGCACAGTCCCAGGTCCAGGCAATGGATCTGGGACCCCTAGCCCACCAGCTTACCAGTGGCTGTTGTAGTGGCCTCGGGGCACCCTGCCAGGACAGCTCCAGGGACACCCTCCAAGCGCGGCTTGGCACTGCAACTGCCCCGCCATTATACACCCACTGATTGGGCAGCCTCCTGGGGCGCTACTCCCAGGTTCGGGCCCCTCTCTATTGAGCGGAAGCGGCAGCCTGGGAACCGCAATGCCCTGTACCCTCTAGCACAGGTTCGAGCCCCATCTTGCCCCGGACCCTTGATCTATGCCGGCGGACAGAAGTCAAGAGTTAGAGCAGTGGAAATGAGTTATTTGAGAAGAGCATGTGGTCACATGGAGAGACAGACTAACAGATGAGGAAGTGAAGGAGCATTGTGGTGTGGTTGAGGACGTGATGGGAAGCATTAGGAGAAACATGTTAAGGTGGTTTGGGCATGTGGAGAGGATGGAGAGTGTAAGACTGATGAGAAGAGTGTATGTGAGTGAGGTGGAGGGGGCGAGAGGGAGGGGGAGGCCGAGGATGAGATGGAGGGATGGAGTGGAGAGGCATATGAGAGAGGGGTGTGTGAATTGGGAGCGTGGTAGTGAAATGGCAGGGGACAGAGTGACATGGAGGCGATTTGTTTGTGGCCACCCCGTGCGAGATTGAGGCGTCTGGCAATAGATAGATAGATAGATAGACATTAGCATACATCAGTTTCACACACTGTGTGTGTGTGTGTGTGTGTGTGTGTGTGTGTGTGTGTATTTACCTATTTGTATTTACCTATTTGTAGTATACAGGAATTGAGCTAAGCTCGTGTTGTCCCGTCTCCATATCTACATTCATCTAATCTAGTTTTAAATACACGAATGTTTTTCGCCTGCACCACCTCTTCGTCTAAGTCATTCCAAATACTTATGCTTCTGTTCGGGAAACTGAACTTTTTGAGATCATTAAGACATCTACTTTTCCTTAACTTGAAGCCATGACCTCTTGTTCTTCCATCATCCAACACAAAAAGATCCTCTCTATCCACCCTTTCCAATTCTCTTACATTTCTAAATATCGTGATCAAGTCACCTCTTTCCCTTCTCTCGCGCAATGTTGGTAACTTCAGTTTTTCCAATCTCTCCTCGTAGGTGAGTTCCCTTAAACACGGTATCATCTTCGTTGCCATCCGTTGGACCCTTTCTAGTTTATCAATATGCTTCTTCAAATGAGGTGACCTTACCACCGCCGCATGCTCTAGTCTTGGTCTTATCATGGTCACTATCAACTCCCTCAACATTTCCTCATCCATATAATTAAAAGCCACTCTCATGTTGGTCAGTAATCCATAAGTTCCCCCAATAATTTTGTTTAGATGCTTTTCTGGTGACAAGTCATCCTGAATAATCACTCCCAAATCTTTCTCATCCTTTCTTTTACTAATCATCTCATTGCCCATTTTATATGTCCAGTGTGGTTTTCTTTCACTTATACCCATTTCTAATACATGACACTTCTTGGCATTAAAGTCCATTTTCCAAGTCTGGCTCCAGCTGTGTATTTTGTCCAAGTCCTCTTGCAGTTCTTTACAACTATCAATACATTTAATATGTTTCATAATTTTAGCATCATCTGCAAACATACTCATGTAACTATTCAAACCCTCTGGCAAATCATTTACATATATCAGAAACATTACTGGGGCCAAGACAGAGCCCTGGGGTACTCCACTAGTCACATTTCTCCATTGTGATACCTTGTCTCTTATTACTGTTCTCATCTGCCTTCCTATCAAATAATCTCCCATCCACTTTAATAGTTTCCCATGCACCCCTCCAAATGTCCTCAACTTCCACAATAGTCTCTTATAGGGTACCCTGTCAAATGCTTTCTTAAAATCCAGATAGACACAGTCTGCCCATCCCTCTCTCTCCTGTACGACATCTGTTACCCTACTGTAGAAACTTAGTAGGTTAGTAATACATGATCTTCCTTCCCTAAAACCAAACTGTCTTGGTGTTATCACTTCATTTTCTTCTAAATACTTTATCCATCTTTTTCTAATAACTTTCTCACAGATTTTACAAACAATACTAGTAAGTGACACAGGTCTGTAATTAAGTGGATCCTCCCTATCTCCTCCCTTAAAGATTGGCACAATACTTGCTCTTTTCCAATCTTTAGGTAACTGTCCATTTTCAAGCAAGGTTTTGATAATGACATAAACTGGCCACACTATCTGGTCGGCACATTCCTTCAGGATCCATCCAGCCACACCATCTGGTCCCATTGCTTTTCTCACATCCAAATCCTTCATCAGCTGTAGCACCTCATCCATGTCAACTGTAATTTCAGTCATTCTCCTCAGCCTGGGTTCCATTTCAGGCTCCCTAAATTCGTCTTCCAATACATAAACTGACTGTAGCTTGTTGTTCATTATTTCACACAAGTCTTCCTCTCTTTCGTATGTTTCATCTCCATCCCTCAGTCTTATTATACTGTCCTTAACTTTCATTTTGCCATTTACAAACCTATAAAATAGTTTCGGCTCTTTTTTACAGTTAGATACAATATCTTTTTCGTATTTCCTTTCCTCTTCTCTCCGTATCCTTACATGTTCATTTCTAACCTGCTTGTACTCCTCCCAGGCCCTTTCACTATACCTTCTTCTCACTTTCTTCCATGCTTTTTTTCTTGCCTCTTGTGCCATCCTACATCTGTTGTTAAACCATTCTTTCTTCCTTTCCATAGCTGCAGAAAATTTTGGGACATACTTAGTAACTCCTGTTTTATATACTTCTATCAAAAACTCATATTTCTCATCAACATTTGTGATCATATTCATTTTACTCCATTCTAGATTTTGGAAAAAGTTTCTCAGGGAAGCAAAGTCTGCCTTCCCATAATTGTATCTATTTTCTCTGTGTTTTTCATCTCTTTCTCCTTCCCTCACTCCTACCACGTCCATCTCAATTACCAGATGATCACTTTTACCAAAGGGGCAATGGTAGGTTATGTTCCTCACATCATTTGGGTCCTTTGTGAATAGTAGGTCAAGCCTGGATGGTTCATCAACACCCCTAATTCTTGTGTTTTCTTTGATCAACTGGGTTAACATGTTTTCCATCATCAATTCCATTAATTTATTTCCCCATGATTCTTCATTGTTCCCAGCATCCATACTTTCCCAATCTACTTCTCTACAGTTAAAATCTCCCATTAATATTATTCTATTTCTTCGTTCAATTAACACATCTAGCCTAATAATGGATTCACTTATTAACTGTTCGTAATCTTCCTTTGTCCATGCCCTAGTTTTGGGGGGCATATAAAAAACTATTACATCCGTTTTTTCTCCATAATTGTCCTCTATTTCAACTCCCAAAAGTTCAGCCTTAGTATTTTCAATTTCTATATTCTTTACTCTTAGGTCATTATGGGTTAATATCACTATTCCTCCCCCAAATTTGCCTTCTCTGTCCTTCCTCCAAATCTTATAATTATTCCAGCCAAATAATTTTATATCGACATCTCGGGGCAATTTAGTCTCTACTAGGCAAACAATTTCAGGTTTATTTTCATTTAAGTAGTCTCCAATTTCCCCTTTCTTAGATATTAATCCATCTGCGTTACTATACATGATGCTCAGATTTGCTGCACTGTTGTTATCTTTACTCGTTCTTCTCTTTTTCATATTCATATCCATCCCCTTTGTTTCCTTCACGTCTAGTTCTTCACATACCACTTCCTTGCCTTCATATCCATCACTCTCCAAAAAAAAAGTTTTACGTTCTTCCTCTGTCCTCCTGTCATTTTTTTCCTTTTCTTGGACCTTCAAAGATTTTAAGACTTCTCTTTCTTCTTCATTCAAGTCTTTTCTTACTATAATATTTTCCATTCCTGCCTCTTTACTTAGTTTCCAGGTCACCTTTAGTATGTCATTTACAACACTTTCTGAAGACATCTTAACTCTCATTGGTCTTGCTTCCCCTTTCTTATATGGCCCTATCCTCCTTACTTCCTCAATTTCTTTTTCCCACTTGTTTCCTTCAGGATTGATCTTGTCCAATATTTGCCTCACCTGATTTGAGTCTCTCTCGAGTCTCACAGACCTAACTTTTTCTTCTTCCTCCCTGTTTCCAAATATTATCACACATCTGTTCCTTTCTACTGTTTCTCTCACTATTTTCTCTTTTTTCTTCAATATTTTCACTACATTTTCTTCCATTTTTTTCTTGTTCATTTCCCTTTCTTCCTGAATAATTTCCCTTAAACTGACTACTTCTTTCTGTTCTTCTTCCACATGTGCCCACTTTGCCTTTTGCTCTTCTGACACACTACTTACCTTCTCTGTTTGGTTACTGCTTTCTTCTAGTTTTCTCCGTAATTCAATATTTTCTCGTTTTAAATTCTTGATCTCCTGGTTCGCTGTCTCATTGGCCTGTATCAAACTCTGTATAGTATTTTCGGTTTTTTCAGGCATGTCTCTTGATACTAGATCTTCCACTTTCTTTTCTAGACCACTAATTCTCATAATCAATGTTTTAACCAGGTCCATTACATTTGTTTCACTGTCAAATCCTGGGAATTCCGGTTCCCCAGTGTTTACATGGTCGGCCATCTTTAAGGTCGGTTGCAGTACTAAACTGAACAGCTGTTCTCAAAATTCCTATAAAAACATTCATGTATACTTAATGACAATAGTTCTTTACATTTTTGATAGACTATAATAACTTGCAATACTTAAAATTATTAACAAGACTGGAGACAGGACAATTCCTGAAAACTACTTAGGGTTTGTTGAGGCGGTTTGAGACACGTCTTCTCGCTATGGCGTGTGTGTGTGTGTGTGTGTGTGTGTGTGTGTGTGTGTG
>JAGKTI010031592.1:0-12098 GCA_018397915.1 Birgus latro
GTGTAAACAACTCGACCAACACCACCCGCACTACTCCTCTCTCTCTCCTCCTCCTTCCTCTATTTATTTCTTCCTCTCAACCTCTCTTCCTTATTCCATCTCCCTATTGCCCACAGCTGTACACAGAATCTATCGAATCTACTCTTTCTCCCCTGTCCGCGTTTCTCCTAAACTCACGTCCGGCAGGCGGTGTCACTTGCACACCTGTCACCGCTGTGTGTCTTACATCTGCCCGAGGGGATGCATGTCGGCTTCCCGACACAAGTCTCTTCCACACTTGAGATTCTGCGTCCATAAAAATTTAGAACTGTGTCCGGGATTAATACAAGAAGCCAACAGAAATGCATAGCCACAGTCTTCGCAGAGGAAAAATGGAAACAATGAGTCTCAGCTCACTGGGAAATCCTGTTAAATGCCAGCTGCTACTTCCTTTCAACCAAAGACATCCGAGATGCAGAGATGGAGACAGACAAGTCATCAGCATACAGAGAGCCACTGACCCCACTGGGGAGTACATTGATAACACTGTTGATAGCCACAGTGAAGAGCATAACACTAAAGATACTCCCCTGCAGCACTCCATCGTCGAGTGGACGGGCATCTGAAAGCACGCATCCAATCCGCACACTTAAAAAATGGCTAGATAAAAACTGCATAATAAAATCAGGTAAACACCCACGAAGACCAAACTCATGAACAGAATGTAACAGAATGTAAAATGCCATGATGCCAGGAAGTGTTGTATGCCTTCTTCAGGTCGAAGACCAACGTGACTTGGTGTTGGTTAGTTGAGAAAGCCTCACAAACAGAAAATTTCAAGGAGAGTAGGGCATCAGAGGTAGATTGCATTTTACGAAAACCATACTGGACTTGTGATAAGCAATAGTCCCTCTCTAAATACCACAGGAGCCGTCCATTTACCATCTTCAACACATTGCAAGTACAAGAAATCTGAGAGATGGGATGGCAATTTGTTGTCTGCAGATGATCCTTTCCGGACTTTGGGATGGGGATAACCACAGCAACTCCCCAATAAGATGGAAAATCACCAGTACAACAAATTCTCTTATATACCGCCAGTAAAAAGGAGAGGGATTCATCAGACATCTGGCATAAGAAGACATATGAGAAATCATACAGTAGCATGGAAATGAAACACGCACTGTGACAGTGCCACTGGAAGCTCAGAAATAGAGAAAAGGACATTATAAGTGTCATCCCCAGAAGAGGTGAAACTGAGATCACAAGAATCCTGGCACTAATGGTTGCGTGCCGATGGCGATGCAACGTCCTTTTTAAACACACAAGGAAAATGGCCAACAAAAAGTTCAGTAATCGTGAAGGGATCAGTCACAGTTCCACTTGCATCAGAAAACAAGAGGGGAGGGGACAGTAAACTTCCCAGCAATTGTCCTCACCTGGATCCTCACTTGGGTGATGTAAGTTCTTGAGGAAACATAGGCCTTCCATTATAAACGTTTGGCCTCCTTCAACACGCGACGTGTATGAGCACACTTCCTCTGAAATGCCACCAAACATTGCGAGTCCCCATGACGGCGATGAAGGCGATAGAAGGAGAGATGTGTAGGTTTAACTGCAGAGGTGCATTCAGGGGTCCACCAGGGAACGGTATGTTTAGGAAATTGACCAGAAGTTTTGGGAATAGATAAAAGACCTGCTGAGTGCATTACATCAATTATATACACCACTGTCTCATCAGCTTAATCCTGCATCATCCTTAAACATACTCGGGGTTCCATTCTCTTATGAGTTATCTCGGAAAGATCATATTATATCTCTCGTAAAATCTGCTTCCAAGAGATTAGGTGTGCTAAGCCGACTCCGTGCCTTCTTTACCCCTGCACAATTGTTGTCTTTATACACGGATTTTACTCGCCTCTGTGTAGAGTACAACTCTCATTGGTGGGGAGGCTCCCAACATACAGCTATTCTCAATAGGGTGGAGTCAATTGCTTTTCGTCATATAAACTCTCCTCCTTTTACTGGCTCCCTTCAGCCTGTCTCTTTGCCACACTTTTGCATCTTTATCTATTTTCTATCGCTTCTTCAATAGTCACTGCTCCTCTGAACTGTCTGGTTGCATCCCTGCACCTCTACTATGGGCATTTACCACCCATCTAGCAACAAACTCTCATCCCTTTTTTGTCCAGCTCTCTAATGCAAGAGTTAACAGTTACTCCTAGTCCTTCATCAATGCAACAGGTCAACTCTGGAACTGTCTCTCTCTGTCTGTATTTCCTACTTGTATAAAGGTAAGGGTGATAAGTATGAATGTACGAGCTTTAGAGGTATAAGTCTGTTGAGTGTTGTAGGTAAGGTGTATGGCAGAGTGTTAATTAAGAGAGTTAGAGAGGGTACAGAGGGAGTGATTGGTAATGAGCAGTGTGACTTTAGGAGAGGGAAGGGATGTGTGGATCAGGTGTTTGCTGTGAGACAGGTGTGTGAAAAGTATTTAGCGAAAGGTAAGGATGTGTTTTGGGCATTCATGGATTTAGAGAAAGCATATGATAGAATTGATAGGGAGGCTTTGTGGAATGTTTTAAGATTGTATAGGCTTGATGGCAGGTTACTAAAAGGAGTGAAAAGTTTTTATGTATATAGTAGACCGTGTGTAAGAGTGGGAAATACTGTGAGTGATTGGTAGAGGAGTTTGGAAGGGTGTGTGAAAGGAGGAAACTGAAAATAAATGAGAATAAGAGTAAAGTGATGAAGTGTACGAGGTTGATAGATGGTAGGAGGATGAATATAGTTTTGAATGGTGAGTTGCTTGAGGAGGTTGAGTGTTTTAAGTATTTAGGGTCACATGTTGCTGTGGATGGAAGAATAGATGCAGAAGTGAAGTTTAGAATGAATGAAGCTGAAAAGGTGCTGGGAGGAATGAAAAAAGTGTTTAGATGTCGTTCACTCAGAATGGATGTAAAGAGAAGGCTGTATGAGGGTTTTGTGGTACCGACTGCATTATATGGGGCTGAAACATGGAATATGGGTGTAGCAGAGAGGAAAAGTTTGAATGTAATGGAGATGAGGTGTCTGAGGAGTATGTGTGGAGTGACGCGTATGGATCGAGTGAGAAATGATGAAGTGCGAAGGAGAACTGGAATCTGGAATTGTTCGGGAGATGGCTGATTGACTTGAACAGAGGGTGTTGCGATGGTTTGGGCATATGGAGAGAATGGATAATGAGCAATTGGTGAAAAAGATAACTAGATCTGATGTGAGAGGTGTAAGGCTGAGAGGAAGAGCACGAATAGGATGGATGGACAGTGTGAAGAGAGCGTTGGATGCGAGAGGGTTGCCTGTTGAGCAAGGAAGGGTGACTGTGTGTGATAGAAATGAGTGGAGAGAAATTGTGAATGAACAAATGATGACGCAGCCCTAAGGGGATATTCTCCTGCATTTTGTCTGATCAGCTGATCAGGTCAGGTGAGGGTAAGAGGCTCGATCCATTATGATGTGGCAGGGGTAAACCAGCTTTGCTGTCGGGCCCTGCTGCGGATGTCACTGACTCCACTGTGTAGTTGACCCTCGTGCGGTGTGATGCGGTGAGGATCTGTCCCTTCTCCCCTTTAGGGCTAAGATGCGAATGGATGTGTATAAGTGGATGAGTAAATTGGTAGTGTGTTGACCTGTCTTGGCTACCTCCCTTTTCTTGGGGGAAGCAGCCTAGGTATATAGATAGATAGATGATCTCCAGTCTTTCAAACGCAGTGTGTCCAGGCATCTCGAAATGAACGGATCTTGAATTTGGTTCTCTTTTGTATTGTTTTGTATTTTTCTTGGAAGGAACGATTTGCGGGCTCCTTGCCTTTGGTTCCTTCTTCCTTGCATAAAAAAAAAAGCACTACCAAAATCGTCCACAGTGCGGTCAGTGTAACATAACTCCCTGAATAGTTGCCAGTTCGCTTTATCAAGACAGTAGCAAGGAAGACGATATTGTGGCTCAGACTCAGCTGAAGTTAAAATAATCGGGAAGTGGTCACTGCAATGCAAATCTGGCAACACACCCTACCAAAAATCTTAAATAGCAGTAGCTGAGCACAGACACATATCATTGGCCATGAAAACACCAGTCTGACTGTGAAACTACATTATCTCACCTCAATTCAACACTCCCAACTCCTCATCCTCAAAAGCCAGCATAGTACCTCAAGGGTTAGTCATACTGTCATCCCACAGTGGGTGATGACCATTCAGATCACCCAGTAAAAGAAAGGGGGATGGAAGGTGAACAAGATCTACCCTCTCAACAGAAGCACTAGGAGGGAGATAAAGACTACATACCGTATATTGTCGGCGAAGGAAAATCTGAAGAGCGACACCATGCATAGGAGCGGTAAGACTCAGCTTAGTGAATGGGACATCATATCAGAGGAGTATAACAGTACCCCCATGACATCCATGGCCTGAAACAGGATCAGAACAAAACACATTGTAACCTGCAGGACCATGAGGAGAAGATTCACCAACCATGGTCTTCTGGATGCACATGCATACTGGCGAGTATTGGGCAAAAAGATGTCACAGTTCCTCCTAACTAGCACATAAACCACTACAGTTCCAGTAAATGACTGTACCCGTAGTCGGGAAAAAAATCAGGATAAGGGGCAAGAGGGCCTTGCCACCAACAAGCAACCAGATTTAGGTTGATGCTTTGAATGTCCCTTAGTATAAGACTGCCTGACACCATTGTGCTGTACAGTGTGCTGACGGATGAAGGCAACCTGGAGGATGAAGAAGGCGAAACAATGGTCTCCTTCTCTGGTGGAGCAAGAGATGGCTTGGTATTGGGACTGCAAGCTGCATTTGCTGGAGTGGAGCAGGCAGTCCCATAACGAGGAGTACGACCAGTAGTGCACTTCACACTACTAGGATCCTGAAAGGGCAGGGTCTCATGCAGCTGTGGAGGTGCACCAATGACCCGGGCATCACCACTGACTGATAGGGGCCGGACCATCAGCGAAACACCATCCTCAGCCGGCACTGTCCCGGACCTCTGTGAATCCTGAGCAGAATGAGAAGTGGGATCCACAGTCGAGACCTTTGGTGGTAGGGCCTCAGTCTCTGAGCTTTCTGAGGAGGCACGGTGATGCTTGCCATGTGAAGGGGGGACGTCGGTTTTTTTGGACGTCAGGACAAAGAGATGCATCAACATGGACATCTGCCACCACCACGGAAGAGAGCAAACCATCAGCCACCGAAGTGTGGACAGAGACAGTTGGAGCAGAGGGTGGGCGAACTCAACTTTCACATGTATTACCAATTGCGGATACAGCATCCGGCAAATAACCAGATGAGGAAGTGGTCACTCTAGTTGGTAGAGGTAACATCCAGGACACAGAACGATGTACAGGTGTTGCAGAAGGACAGAATCATAAGTAACCCTAGGCTGGAAGAAGCATGTCTGGACTCTCCTTTTTGTTTCAGGAAAGGAAACCCTCTGATGTGTATGAATGGACAAAATCTCGTTTTCCAGGTAGTAACATCGACAAATTTTAGTAGATACAGCATGAAGACCCCCACAGTGATAGCACTGAATAGATCCTGGACAGTTGCTGGTATGATTTGGTCTGTCACAGGAGACACAGACACCAGGAAGGCCAGCCTGTATATGGTGGCAAAATTGGCAAACATGACCATACCCCTGATGATGGAAACATCACTTTGGGATCAGTACGTGTAGCTTAACAGGAAGTGACAGCCAAGCCAGTGTAAGAGACGTAGGAAAATGTTAGCCTGTCAAATGTCAGTAACAAGGTGGGTTTCAGGGTCAAAATATCATCTGTTTTCTTGTACAGGTGCTCAACAGTTACCACATCAGAAGACCGTAGTTCCTCCAACAACCATGCCTCTGAGTATCTAATGAGGTCACGGAGAAGATGATACCCTTACATCGATTAAAAGTATCATGAGGACCACAGGTAACATCAGCACCAGAAACGGAAGTCACATTCAGTAATTGTAAGCTCTGTTCTGGGGAGGACATTTCAGAAAGGAGGCTTCCATACCCCTGGGAAGAGACGTTAGGTTTCCAAATACAAGCGAAACAATGGCACGGTGCAATTAAAAAAGGTCAATATCTAGTACTTACCTATCCACAGACGATTTCAGTACCAGATACTTTGCATATAATGCCGGCACCATCTCGTCTGGACCCAACCCCAGAGCCACACCAATCCAAATGGAACATCTCCAAGATCAAGCAGAACTCTGGGGCAGATGAGGATACTCCTTAGGGGCATGGAAGAGCTCCAGAGGGGCAATCAGGGAAGAAAAGTCCAAAGAATGGTCTGGGTCAGATGCAGTGTCGTCAACAGGTTTAATATTGGCAGCCATATGAAAATACAAATTTTACTCCCCCACCCTCCCACCCCTCCACCCACCACAGTTTGATTGGCTGATTGATTGAATATTAAAATCTAGCGGCACAACAGCCAGGGGCATATTTCGCCAGAAACAAGGCAAACAACGCAGCAAATAAAAAGTGCATAATCGAAATAAAGTTAATACCTACTAGTAGAAATAAAATACTGAAAATAATAAAAGAATAGTGTATAAAATGTCAATTTCCAACAAAAGTGGAAGGAGACCCATCTCCTAAAGAAAACTAAATACATCAGTAAAATCGCAAGATGTTCCACCAAGCATGGAGGACAGACAGAAGGCACTATTTGCCCCCTCATGTCTATGAAAGAATCTCTGACGTAGGTCCCCCAGACTTAGACACTCGGCCAGCAAGTGACTAACAGTAAGGGGAACAGGGCAATCATCACGGTACAGCTGTGTCCCACGACTCATTAGGAACCCATGCATAAGCCGAGAGTGCCCAATGTGAAGCCTGGCAAGAGCCACTTCCAATCGCCAAGGCATGGAGGGGAGAACCATAGACACAACCACTCTCTGAAAAAAATCTTTTAGCTTAACATTAGCAACACCATCCCACTCTCTCTGTCAACAAGTACAAATCATGCACCACAAGTAATGTGTTACATCGGATGTGGGAAGCGAGTTGTCGGTAGGGGGCCGTCAAAAAGATGCAGCTTCAGGCAAATATCTGCCCTCTTAATGCCCACAACACCAGCATGCTTGGGAACCCAACAGAAATCCACACATTGGCCACTCCGACCAAGAAGAAAAAGCCACTGCAAAATTGATAAAACCAGTGGGTGTTGCCAAAAAAATTCACCCTCTGGATTCGATGTGAACAGACTGCCAGTCGTTGAACAGGGAGGGCTAACATAACAGATCGGACCCTCTAACCAAAGAGCTTTGGGAAGCTAGTACGGGAGTCATAAAACAAATGATCAATAAATCTGAGAGACTATGGCACAAGAAAATGAGTCCAGAAGGCAGTGAAGACGATACCAACACCTCATCATCAATGACTGGCGATGCACAGCCACAGGGAGGGCACCAGCATCCACCAAAAAAATTTGAAATCGGGTATGACCTGAATACCCCAGTTGCCAGACGTACACCAGCATGATGCACAGAATCTGATATCTGGAGACGGGCATCTGTTGCAGAGAAGACCTCACACCCATATTTAAGTCTAGGATGCATAAGAGATCAATGCAAGAGGAGTGTCTGACGATCAGCACCCTAGTAAGTATGACTCAAAATCCTCAGAAGAATAAAGCTTTAATACAAGTTGCCTTCACAGAATGAATATGAGGAACCCAGGTTAGTCGTCTATCAAATAGAAGGCCCCCAAACAGAGTCTTTTCTATAAAAGATATTCTCCGACCATAGAGATACAAGTCAGTGTCTGGATGAACCCCACAAAGACGACAAAAATGCGTAGCCACTATCTTTGTTAAAGAAAATGGAAGCCACGAGACTCAGCCCACTCAGAAATTCTATTAAAAGCCAGCTGCAACTTCCTCTCAGTCACAGACATTCTAGATGCAGTGAAGGAAATTGAGAGGTCACCTACATATAATGACCCTCGAACACCATCAGGAAGAACGCTGATTGCACTGTTGATGGCCACAACAAAGAGAGTAACACTAAGGATACTCCTCTGTAGTACCCCATCTTCAAGTGCACAAGCATTACAAAGCACTCCTCCCACTCAGATAAAACAGCTGAATAAGAATAGGCAAGCAATCATGAAGGCCAAACTCATGAAGAGACAGTAAAATACCATGACGCCTGGCAGTATCATATGCCTTCTCAAGATCGAAAAAGACCATGACCTGGTATTGGTTTGTGGAAAATGCCTTACAGACAGATGATTCCAAGGACACTAGGGCTTCAGTGGCAGATCGCATTTTACGAAAACCATGCTAGACTGGTGATAAGTAATTACCCTTCCCTAAATACCACATGAGCCGGCCATTTACCATCTTCTCCAACACCCTGCAAACACAAGAAGTCAAAGAAATGGGACGATAATTTGATGCCTGTAGATGATCCTTTCGGGAGCTTAGGGATGAGGATAACCACAGCAACACCCCAAGAAAACAAAAACTTACCAGTACACCAAATTCTGTTATATAGTACCAGTATAAAGGAAAGGGATTCGTCACACACATGACGTAAAAAGATTTATGGAATATCATCACTGCTTGGAGACGAATCATAACGCTGCGACAAAGCCGCCCGAAGCTCAGAAACAGGAAATGAGACATTGAAAGACTCTCTCCCAGATGTGAAGCTGAGGTTACAGAATTCCTAGTGCCAACTTTGGCATGCCAAAGGCGATTCAGTGTCCTTTTCAGACTCACCAGCAAAATGCTTCACAAACGTTTCAGCAACAGCAGAGGGATCAGTCACAGCCCCACCTTCATCATATAAAACAGGAGGGGAAGGAACAGGAAATTTGCCAGAAATCCTTCTGACGCGGTTTCACACTTGGGTGAAAGAAGTCCTCGAGTGATGGGAGGAAATGTTCAACATAGGGACGTGCATGAGCACGTGCCCTCCGAAAAGCCAGCAAATATTGAGTATCCCCACGATGACGGCGAAGCCGAGAGAAGGAGACCCATTTGGCCCTCACTGCAGAGTTGCAAGTCTTGGGAATAGACAAACGTTCCGTTGAGTGCATTATATCAGTTATAAGCACCATTGCCTTCAGCATTACCAAAATCGTCCACAGTGTGGTCAGTGCAAAGATGAGTACGATCAGTATGATCCCGAGAAGGCAAGCCCTTATGCAGCTGAGGAGGTGTATCAGTGACCAGGACTGTCTCAGCCTGCACCCACCCTGACCCTGAGAATCCTGAAGAGAATGAGTAGTGGGTACCACAGCCTAAGCTTTTGGTGGCAGGGCCTTCGTCTCTGAGCACTCTGAGGACCTACGGCGATCTTAGCCATGCACAGGAAAGACACCATGTTTTTTTGATGTCAGGACAAGAAGAAGCATTGACATGGCCCTCCACCACCATCATGGAAGGGTGGAGACTCTCTGTCACCGAAACAATGGCAGAAACATTAGTTGAAGAGGGCAGGTCACCAGTCGCCTCACAAGCAACAGTAGCCTCAGCAATGTCAATCTGCAAATCACAGGAGAGGGGAGCAGTGGATAGCACAGATCGAGGCAGTCCTAGACAGAGGATGCTCCACAGATGCATTGGAGAGGACACAGGCATAAGTAACTTCAGGCTGGAAAAATAGTCTAGGCTGTTCTCCATACCTCAGGAAAGGAAACCTTATCATGGGTACGCATGGACAAAATCTCTTTCTCAAGAGCGTAGTGAGGACAGTACCGAGAGGAGGCAGCATGGGCACCCCCAGAATGGTAGCATTTCGTAGGTGCCTGACAGTCACAAGCATGAGAAGAGCAAACACAAGAAACACATGCACCCGGAGGGTCAGCTTGCACACTGCGACTAAAGTGGCTAACATGCCCATACCCCTGATAGTTGAAACGTATCTTTGGGAATGAGACGTAGGGCTTCACAGGAAGAGATAATCAAGCAAGTGCCATAGAATCAGGTAATGTTAATTGAAAGGTTAGGAAAAGCGTCGGAGTTCGTGTCAGAACACCCTCGATCTTCTGTATCTTGCAGACATTAACTACATCAGAAGAGCTTAGTCCCTCCAACAACCGTGTCTAAAGGTATCGGAGGAGCTCCAGTGAGTAAATGGCCCCCTTATACTGGTTAAAGGTGGCATGGGGTACACAAGTCATACTGTGACCAGATGCAGAGGTCACTCTTCTGAGGAGGACACCTCAACAAGGAGGCTACCATCCCCTTGGGACGAGACCACAGGCAGAAACAATGGCACAGTGCAAGTCAAAAATGTCAGTATCTAACACTGAGTCACCCACAGAGGGTTTCAGCACTAGATACTTTGGAAAATTGTCCTGCACTGTGTTTTTCAGGGCAAACCGCAGAGGTGAACCAGTCCAGCGTGACTTTCTCATACTCCCACTTAATTGCTGGGGCAGAGGAGAAAGTCCCTAGGGGCCTGGAAAGGCTCCAGAGCAGCACTGAGGGAGCAGAATCCTTAAGAGTGTCCAGGGACAGGTGCCACGTCATCAATGACATTTTTATTTGAAAAAGCCATATATCCAAAGAACAAACTTCATTCCCCCACCCCTCCACCTACCACCAAGCCCAACAAAGGGAGGTCATATGCCAGGTATAACACTACTGGCGACCCCAAAGGTAGTGGGAGAGTATACGCAGGTAACCACCAGGACGATAGAAGCCACCAGGCCCCCCAGTGCTCAGTTGACCCTAGCCAATGAATGGCAAGCCGATTGACAGGCCGGGACGAACCAGACCGCCCATTTAGCCAGCTTAGGGGATCAAAGAGGTGTATTGTTACCTGCATGGTGTATCGTGCAGCATCACTCAACTCCCAGTACTCCCATCTCCCAGCATATGGGACGCCACACATGGCAATCATGAGGAGAGACAAAAACCCAACCCAAAATCGAAAATGGGCAGGGACAAACAACATCACGAGTTGTCCTCTTCTACCAGTGGTGATTTTTTTTTTTTTTTTGTCTGACTCTGGGCATAGGCTTCACAGCCTGCTATCATGGCCCAGCAGTCCTCCTACATACCAAAAACCTCTGCATGTCACCATTTCGGCGCTAACACCCACCGTCCATATTGAATACATGCTATGGCTTTCTCATACAGGACTGGTGTATTGGTATTAGCGGGGGTATTTTTACGACATGTCGGCGGGTCTTCTGGTAGATCTGTAAAGCCTGATTTGCTGAATTTCAAATCCTTAAACTGTTCCCTGCCCCAGCGAGGATTTGAACCTGGGTCCGTGGGACCGCAGGCCACCTCTCTACCGATTGAGCCACCTGGGAGTGCATGATCCACGAGGCTGACAAATACTTAACCCTACAAAGGTTGACACGCGTCCAGAGTAGGTGCTCTGCCAGCCATGCTTCAAGCCCTGCCACCACGTCAAGGTGACACCCCTCAGCGGTGCCCGCATACGAGAAGGACTGGATGTATTGTTTAACTTTGGCATTTGAAAACTGGACAGAAAAGGGGCGAATTTGCTGCTAGACGGGTGCTACACAAGCGCCATATTGGTGGAGGGATGCAAGCAGACAGTTCAGGGTGGTGATCATTGAAATAATAACAGAAAGAAAATAAAGACGCAGCAGTGTGGAAAAGAGGCAGAAGTGGAAGGATTTCAGAAAGGGGACGAGAGTTATTGATACGAAAATCCTTGGACTGATAATCTTATGGATTATTAATTATAGACATTTTTACTGATATGATCATCAGCAACTATACCGTCATATCGGTTGAGAATTGATTCCGCGTTGGTACAACATTTTCAACTCAAAACTATCCCTAGAAAAACATGAAATTTAATAGACATTACCTAGGACACCTTGTATATGCTGCAGGATGGCATGGTAGTTTTTTTTTTTTTTTAGGTTAATGTGATCTACCATTCCCTAATGTAACAGATTAACCTAAATGACAAACAATAATTTCGAACCTAGTTCTAAGAAAACAAGCCTAGTCTAACCTAGCCTTTCATGGATATGAAAAGATGCAGCAATGGTACATACAATGAGAATCAGCTACGGCATAGATGAAAGTGGCAGACTATTTTCCTCTATTTCTGAACAAGGAGCGGTGCCAAGGCAC
>JAGKTI010031593.1:0-12098 GCA_018397915.1 Birgus latro
CTTCACACTTCATAATTTCTCACTCGATCAATATGTGTCACTCCACTCATACTTCTCAGACACCTCATCTTCATTACATTCAAACTTTTCCTCTCTGCTACACCCTTATTCCATGTATCAGCCCCATATAATGCAGTTGGTACCACAATACCCTCATACAGCCTTCTTTTTACATCCATTCCTTTCCTACTTCAATCACTCAAACTTCACTTCTGCATCTATTCTTCCATCCACAGCAACATGTGACCATAAATACTTAAAACAGTCTACCTCCTCAAGCAACTCACAGTTCAAAACTATATTCATCCTCCTACCATCTACTAACCTCGTACATTTCTTCACTTTACTCTTATTCTCATATACTTTCAATTTCCTCCTTTCACACACCCTTTCAAACTCCTTTACTAACTAACTCAATCTCTCCTCTGAATCAGCCACCATTGCAGTATCATCCTCCACCTAACAGTGTAGCATTCACCTCCTTACAGCATCATCCATATAAATATTAAACAACCTAGGCGACATCATACATCCATCCCACAGCCCCACTCTCACGGGAAACCAATCACTCACAGTATTTCCCACTCTTACACACGCTCTACTATTTAAATAAAAACTTTACACTCCATTTAGTAACCTGCCATAAAGTCCATACAATCTTAAAACAGTCCACAACGCTTCCCTATCAATTCTATCATATGCTTTGTCTAAATGCATGAATGCCCAAAACACATCCTTATCTTTCGCTAAATACTTTTCACACACTTGTCTCACAACAAACACCTATCCATGCATCCCCTCCCTCTCCTAAAGCCACACTACTCATCACCAATCACTCCCTTTGTACTCTCTCTTAATTAATGCTCTATTATACACCTTACCTACAACACTCAATAGACTTATACCCCTAAGGCAAGTACATTCATACTTATCAACCCATACCTTTATACAAAGGGACGACACAAGCACTTGCCCATTCAACTGGCACCAAACCTTGCACAAAGCACACATTCAACAGACTTACTAACCAGTCAACTATAGTCACTCCACAACATTTCTGGCATTCCACAGCACACCCATCCATACCTGCAGCTTCTCCTGTTTTCATCTGCTTTACTGCCTCCTGCACTTCCTCCATCGTGATCAAAGAATCATTCAACTCTCCCAACACATTTATTCCTTGCACCCTTCCATCTGTCACAATCTCAGCCTCCCTTTCCTCCTCTATATTTAAGAATCATTCAAAATATTCCGCCCATCTCTTCCTTACTGCATCCATCTCAGTTAACATCCTTCCATCCTCTGCTTTTACTCACTCTTCTTTCCCAGACCCTTCCTTTCGCACCCTTTTCACCTCCTTCCAAAACATTTTTTTATTTTTTTGAAAATTCTCAGTCAACCACCTACCCCACCTCTCATCTGCTGCCACTTTAGCATCCTGCACAGCCCTTCTCACCTTATTCCTGTTTTCCTTATGACACCTCATCCTTCCTCTGCAACCACACTTCATATGCACGTCTCTTCTCAGCCACAGCCATACTTACTTCCTCGCACCACCATTCATTTCCCTTTTTTTCATACACCACCACCCGCTCGTCTCACACCACACACCTCTTCCGCATGCCCCACCACAGAACTCTTAAACAACTGCCATTCCTCCTCCACACTGCCATTCTCCTGATCTTTCACTGTGTTCCACTGATCTCTCAATTTCTCCTGATTCTCTATCATTTCCTCTCTTTTATCCAACTCACTTACTTTCAAAACCTCCCTGCCATACCTAACTCTCCTAGCTCTCACCCATCTTTTACCTGGTCTGAACTTTCCCTCCACCAGATATTGGTCAGACATATCTCCACCCTCTCCTCTCAAAACTCTCACATCCAACAATCTTCCTATTACATTCCTGGACACAACCAAATAGTCCATCAATGCTCTGTCAATAACCCTTCCACCCTCCTGTCTCACCCATGTATACTTATAAATATCTTTCTTCTCAAACAAGGTATTTCCAATCACCAACTCTCGCTCAGAGCACATCTCCAGCATTCGTTCCTCATTTTCATTTCTTCCAGGTACACAATGCATACCAACTACATCTTCAACTGCTACATTTCCCACTCTAGCATGTAGATCTCCCATCATTACCACATTCACATTCGCTCCAAATCTCTGCAAACTCGTCAACATTATGTCAGAAAGACTCCCTCTCTAGTTCATCCTTTTCACAACCAGGCCCATATGCATTTTCAAATTCCCACAACTCACGTTCAAATTTCGCTTACACCCACATCAGTCTCGATGACACCTCCTTCCATTCAATCACACACTGCTGTACTTCCGGGCTCACTAACAAGGCCACACCTTCTCTTGCCCTTCCTCTATCAGCACCTGACAATCTTCCATTCACACATCCAAATATAGACTCACCTTCCCCTTTCATCTTTTTTTCACTCAAAGCTAACACATCCAACTTTCTTCACACAAACATTCTCCCAATCTCCTCCCTTTTAGCCTCAATCGTACTACATCCTCGCGCATTCATAGACCCAACCTTCAGGGTACGGGGATAACTCAATCCCCCATCCCTTTCTCTTGCCTGTCTCTTTTTTTAAACAAAAAAACAGAGCAGGGAGTACCTGGTCCCCTCACCCCACCCTTTTAGTCACCTTTTACGACACCGCAGGAAATACTGTGGCGGAATTCCTCCTAACGCAGCCTGGCCGCAGAGTAGTAGTACCACCCCACGGTGCGGCCAGATTGTGTCCCCCCCGTCTATATAGATAGATACATAGATGTGTGTGTGTGTGTGTGTGTGTGTGTGTGTGTAATATAATGCTATATACAAAGGGAACGTCACCGATACTTATCACAAACTAAGGCGTCGAGGCAAATTACAATCCTTCCAAGGGGCAGATGTGTAAACAATGAACGGGCACCAATGCACTCCCGTCTTTCGAGGGCGAACTCTTGGCAGGCGAGAATGGAAGTCTACAGCGGAGATGGCCAACACCCTTGGAATATCAAAGACAACAGATTCATTATGCCTGACTCGCTGAGCAGAAAGTGGAGACCTGAACAACAACCCATGGGGACGACCACCAATGAAGACCACGGCCCAAGACGATCGACAGATAAGTGATATGAAGCACATGTAAAATTGTCCTGTAAATTAAAAGACATTCCAGGTGCATGTAAAGTTGGTTTTAAAGAAAGCAATAAGTTCAGCTCAGGGTAAAACATCCAAGTCACACAATTTGTCTACAGTCTTAGCTTTCGACTCTACCCTGTAACCTTTACCTTAGACCGAGTATCCAAAAATCCAAATACTATATGTATTCCCGTCCTTCAAACACTGAACGAATATTGGTTCAAATTTGATTAAAGATGTTTATGTTGAATCACTTCATCCTTATCTGACCTTAACCCCTTCCAGGCTTTGGCCAAAACTAGCTGAGACAAAGGACTGAATCATTGCCATTGCCCTGCGTCCCTTGCCTTTGGCCAACGGTTCCGAAATATTCAGTCCATCCGAAGTTGACCCTAAACCTTTTTACCACATTCGGTCAGCATCGGGTAGTATGAAGTTAACTGACCGTGTCCTTGAGCTATGACCTTGTTAGGCCATAATTCAAAATCGCTTCTGCTTAGTTTTTAATATATTCCATATTTATGATATTCCATTCAGTAAGATTTCCACACCCAGGAGGATAGACAGACAAACCTACTGAACCAAGAACATACCCCACTGCATAACAACCATGGGTGTAACAGCACGCCAAATGACATTTGTCCTATTTTCCCAGTAACAGATACAACGCCCATAACATCTATGAAGAAGTACGTAGCAGGCACGTCAAGTGTAACTTGTGGGGATGTGTATGTCTTCATGGCGTGGGTCTGTCTCTCTCTCATTGATGGACGCTTTAGAGCAACAAAGCATCTTGAAATTCTTGAGGAGGAATTTCTTCTTTCACTCTGTGAGCGAGACTACCCTTTTCCCTAGGAGGATACTGTTAGCTCATGATGAATGCCCAGTGCACACAGGCCGAAACGTCCAGAGATGATCTGACGAAGATCCACGCCTGGAACTACCGGACTTGGAGTGTCGGGGATGTAATAAAGATGCAGCAGTGCAGCGAAAAGATATAAGCTAAAGGAAGCAGGTAAGAGAAGGATAGTTAATGAGACGAAATGCCTTTGACTCCACCTTGTTAAGAAGGGCTGTATATGGGGAGCTTCCCCACACATAAGATTTGTACTTTACACAAGATCAAATAAAACATCTGCATAAAGTCAACAACTATGCAGGGGTAAAGAAGGCAGAGTCGGCTTAGCAAACCTAGTATTTTGGAAGCAGAATTTAAAAGAGAAGTAATATGATCTCTCTAAGATAAATCCCAGGAGAATTAAGTGCAGGTATGCTCTGTGACGACCCATGGTGGAACTGGACATTGTTAAAAAAGAAGATACTCCTACGTAAGATTTTGACGGCCAAAAGATGCAAGAACTAAGTTTCTGATGCATTAAAAACAACATGATTATTTTCACCCCAATCAGAGTTTTGAGCCAAGTCAGACACTATGTGTGCCATAGCCTCATCCCTTGTGTTTTGCAACTGCTAAGGTGGACGCTGTGGGAAGCGAATGGAAAGGGGAAGGGTGGAGTCATTATCGTATGAGTGGATGGGGTTAGATGTACAGCTTAGGTCATTGATGAATATAAGGAAGAGTTTAGTTGAAGGCAAAGGATGAGATGGGATGGAGTGGAGAGGTATATGAGAGAGGGGGGTGTGAGCTGGGAGGAGGGCAACGAAATGACGGGGGACGGGGTGACATGGAGGCGATTTGTTTGTGGCCACCCTTTACGGGATTAAGGCGTCTGGCAATAGACAGATAGATAAACAGAGTTGGTGATAAGACAGAACCAGAGGATCACCACTATTTACAGCTCTAAGAGAAGAGTGGTGGCCGTCTACAACAGCAGCGATCAGAAAGGAATTTAGAGATGAAGGCACAGAAGGAAAGATAGAAACAATAAGAGGGCAAATGGATATTAAAGTTTTATACCAGACTCTGTTGAAAGGAATGACAAAGCTTTCGTCAGAGTCCTGCATGGTTACATAAATGTGAAATATACTTTCTAGGATATTGTCATTATGTCTGTCATATCTATGCAAATACTTTTACAGTATATCTGTGCTGGTGAAGAGAAGGGTGAATATCCAACAAGGTAGTGTCAGATGTAAAAAAAAAAAAACACGAAAACTACCACTATCTATCTATGGTGTATGAAAGTTATACGGCAACAATGATAATAAATTGATAATAAATACATGGTAGGAATATCAGATCATTAGTTGTTCTTGTCTTAGTCAAAAACATATTGGCCTAAACGTTGTTGGTATTTAATGCTATTATACATATGTGTAGGTAAATTTATGAGTATTCTACTTTTAATCGATTTGTCTTTGATGAAACTGAACTAACACAGATGGTGAACGACAGTCAGGGCTGAAACTGACATGAGCGTTTTTTTTTTTTCCGCGTAGTTGGGAACATATGGAAGATCAGAGTCGAAACCTGTCGATGGAGCGAGAGGAACAGACGAGAGAACTTGGTGGACAACTGAAAATCGCCAGTTTACGAGGACTAGATGTAGCCGGTGGTCGAGTCGGTAGAGAGGTGGTCTCCTGTTCCATAGGACGCGAGTACGAATCCCAGCTGGGGCAGGGAACAGCATGCGAGTAAAAAAAAAAAAAAAAACAGACCTCCCTGATCTGCCATGAGACCCGCTAGCATGCCGCAGGAACACCCTCACCTCACAAGTACTAATACACCAGTGCTGTATAAGACAGTCCTAGAATGGATGATGGGTGTTAGTACTGCAATGGTGACATGTGGAGGTGTATGGTTTACATGATGTCAAAAAATTGAATGTTTGATACCAATAGTGACACTGTCCAACTGATAATGCCTGACTTCATCCTATATGAAAGAAATAAATGGAAATTCAGCATATAAATATAAATATGTATATATTCATTCTCACAACAATAATACAAGTGCATAATAATCCAAGTATACAACTCAGTACAACAACCACATTCACATAACAATTCACTCCGGTTTTGTCAGTGGGAACCAGTTCACACCAACACAGTAAATTACACAGCTATCCTTCGGGCAAGTGGTACTGCTGACCAGGAATGAGAATGTTTGATATCCATGTCACGAATCAGTGAGACTATGTATTTATACGAATTTGTGACACTGTATTAGTATTATTTTGGGAACGCTTGAACAATTTTGAAACCCTATAGAATTTCACTCAGTTACCCGCTCGCTTTTGCAATCACATTTGAAACGAGATTTCATAACATTCGTCATTGCTTCGTAAGTGACTGTCTATTTGTATAGACAGTGCATTTCACTGAGGGATATTTATGTCTAATTGTCGTTCTCATGCCTTGCCTCTGACCGTTGAGTTAAGCCACGCCCATTTCTCACACCCCTGTGCTGGGGAATGTGAACATTAGTTAGTCAGTGTCAGACAGCCACGGGAGTAAGGTGTCGTCGTGCACAGTGAGGAGCAGGACCCTCATCATTGCGGCGACAAAGTCTCTAGCAGTCAGCGATTCCCGTATCTCCCCACCGAGTTGGTGATCGGCAGTAGTGGACGTGAGCAGCGAGTTGCAGCGCCTTGAGCAGCAGATGCTCAGGGTGGTAATTAAACTACCTCTTCGCACGAGGAACCTCTTCGTCACTCCAGCCGTAGTTTTAAACCGAAGAGGCGCACGAAGAGGTCTCTCGGGGTTAAAAGTACTGGAATATGAGGCAGGAGCATCACCCGCCTCTTCCCGAATATCTTCGTATTTTTTTTTATACTGATACCATATTCATGTAAGTAGTTAGTACCTTAACATTCACGAAATGCATTTGCAATTTTTTAAAATGTTTATTATCATTTCTTTTGTATGATACTATCTTTATTTACAGAGTTTTAAGAGACTTGTGTTATACGTTTATGATCAAATTACTGCTACATGCACTTGACTTCTACCATTCCCAGGTTACCTGGGTCTCACTCTGTTGTGATCCAGGCAACTGCACCGCTTATTTCCGAGAGCGCTTTATCTAACAGACTTGTACACCATTCCACTTTTCATTACTGTCCTCAGAGAGGCAAGCACGTGGTATAATTTAAGGCCATGGTTAGATTACTGCCATCGCCGCTAAATTCTAGCTGTCGTAATCCTAATCACCTCCTTTCTACGGTAGCCATAACTTAACCTAAATAACCTAACCTAACATATTTCTAACATAGTTGAAAAACCAAACATAACCGCTAAATTCTAGCGACTTTAACTGAACTGTAGCAGTATTAACCTAACCTAACCTAAACTGACCTGACCTAACCTAACCTATTTCTAACCTAACTGAACCACCAAACAGAACAGCTAAATTCTAGCTGCCGTAATCCTAACCATGGTTAGGATTACGGAAGTTGCTGCTAAATTCTAACTGCCATAATCCTAATCACGGCCTTAAAATTATACCACGTGCGTACCGTTCTGAAGACAGTAATGAAAAGTGGGATGGTGTACAAGTCTGTTAGATAACCTGACCTGACCTAACCTAACCTATTTCTAACCTAACTGAACCACCAAACGAAACCGCTAAATTCTAGCTGCCGTAATCCTAACCACCGTTGGGCCCCTCTCAAGTATTAAAGTATCAAGTGTTAAAGCTATTTCCTACCATTGGACTGATTCGGAGACGTTGTTTATCAGATTTAGCATATTATTTTCGCAATATATCTCACAAGAGAGTAAACATAAAACAAATGACGGCAAATTTGCTCTCCTCCGGCGTACCAATCTCACGCTTTCTCTCCCAGTGAGCACCTCCGCAGCATACCAACCCTTCCGTAGTCTCCTTCCTTGAAGAGGCTTCTCGGCCAGGGTTTAAAGGTAAACTGGGAAGGGCCTCTTCACAAAGTTGCTTCACGAGAAGGGGAAGAGGTTGTTTAATACTACCAGCCTCAGTCTCTTCGCAACACGGCCAGTTTCCTCCACTGACCAGTATTTTCGCTCTTTATTTTTTCTAGGATTAAGATTACTTAGCCATTGGTCTGAGTGCATTAGTGAGAGTATTCCCTTGCTTGAGAACCCTGTAAAGTAAATTTATTATGTTGCAATTAACAAATGTACAGTTCTTTCCTCTGAGCTAAGTTAAATGTAACAGTCTTGTCTGATTTCACCACATTGTGCTCGCTTTAGTTGCTTCTCCAAGTTTGCACAAGTTTCCCATATTAGTCATGAATGGTATTCAGGCCAGTTCTTTGGTACTAATTCTTAAATCCGTTGTGCCAACTAGGAGTTAGCACCAGCAAGAACCTTACCATTATTATTATTATTATTTATTGATTGTCATGGGTGAGTTCACTTTCTCCGAAGCCAACAGTATGAATAATACAGCATTACTGAGTGATTAGTCTCCGCTGTGTACTCTTGAGAATGTTCATGAAATTCTTGTTGTTAGAGATTCTGCGAAGTAAGCCAGCATTAAAGTAAAATTTACTACTTGATTTCCAAAGTCGATTCTTTTGTGTTAATTGACTATTCATTCGCACTCTCATGAATTATTTCCATTCTCCCCATGACATCTGGCGACGTCACCAGGATATGAACTCCTGGACTTGAAGTTATTAACGAAATAACCACACTCACTCATAGCTAGGTATTACCTACCCTTAAAGTTTATAAACACTGCTTTACTGGTGGTTATTGATTTTGCTTCATTAATTTTATGTAAGTTTTCCCAGCCAGTTGTAATTTTTTAGTTCTCCTTCTTTACAAGTTTAACTACCAGACTGCCTATATTCTTTATTTTTGAGTATTAGAATTCGACTGCAGAACAGCAGCCAGTATATCAGTCTTTAGTTCACTCAGTCTCAGTCTGAGTTACCATCATGGCAACCAGTATATATGTACAGGAAGTCAAGGATATGGGGCTTAACAATCCCCGCCAAATTAAAGACTATGTGCTCTCATGGTACAATTATGAACAGCAACATGAGAATGACACCCATGAAGAGCGTAAAATTCAGCACGAGGAACGTGAGAGAGAATGTGAACACGAGCGTGCTGAGCGTGAGGCACGTGAGAAACATGAGCTTGAGGTGTTGAAGCTCAAGCGAGGCTCCTTGGCTTCGGGCACAATGGGTGCAGCCAACCCGAGCTCCATGAGTGCTCTCCCAGCACCTGTTTTGGCAACCTCACACCTCAAACTTCCTTCGTACAAGGAAGGCAAGCGAATTGAGCCGTTCATAGCTCATTTCAAGGACATGGCACAGATGTACGAGCTGGATGAGGCAGCTAAGCGGCTACAGTTTCTTAGCTCGTTTGAGGGCCCTGCCCTCGATATTCTCCACAGAATTCATGGAGACAATCTCACGTATGAGATGATGAACGCCGCACTCATCAAAGTGTATGGTCTCAAGGTTGCTGACGCCAGGAGTCAGTTCATTGGGGTGCGTCTCCAGGAAAAGGAGACAGCTGTTCAGTTTCTTGACCATCTCACTGCGTACTTAGACAAGTGGATGGAGAAAGACGAGACGCCTCGCATGCGAGAGGGGATAATTGACCTTGTGATGCATACACAGCTGCAAAAGTTGTGGCCTGCTGAGTTTATGGCTCAACTCAAGATTTGCAAAGTAAAGGATGCCAACCAAATGGTGAAAAAGCTGATGCATTCTTCACTGCTTATAGTACCAAACTCGCAAGCAACAGTCCTGGAACAGGAAAGATACTGCCAAGTCTGGGAAGCAATCTCAGACTGAACTCCAGCATTAAGGCGGTTCTCAGAATAATGGCCACGGTCCAAACAAACAGCAGACAAAGGACCAGGGGCAGAATACGCAGATGCCCAACTAGAAGAGGTACAAGCAGTACCCTAACCAGCAACAGTAACCCAAGCAGCAGCAGAACAAAGACAAACCACATAATCCTCAGTAAGGACAATCAGCTTTAGAGTTTCTTAGGAAGGAGGCAAATGCTGCATTAATACCCCCACAGCCAGCACAAGTGCTTCCCCACAGATCACTAGTCCCTCTCAGATAGTGAACCCTCCTCCACAGGTGGTTAACCCGCCGAGTCCCATCGACGTACGGTGTACGTCGCAATTTTTTTCCGCGGACAGACCCAACGACGTACAGCGTACTGCACGCAATTGCAAGGCCCACTGAGTGCACATTTTTCAACATTCGCTGGTGATTTTTGGTAGGCATATGTGGGAGACATTCCTCTACCTGCTGTCAAGCGGGGATACTGCCTGGCCCCTCCTAACCCCCGTTTCCCTCACCTCCCCCCCACACTGGACAATTCACCTGCTAGCTGTAAGCTGGCCAGTATAGGTATGTTGCAACGGTCTCGCTAATGACGAAATTCACGGGGAAAGTGATTCCAGAGGTGGAGGACAAAGAAGCTAGAGGTAGAAACAAACAGAAGTGATGAGATGGTAATGTCGTAAAGGAAGGTGCCATATACTGGGGTTTTGGGTAAGTGAACAATGCTTATAAACGCCTATATTATTGTGTGAAAACCATTTTAGACTTGCACTACACATAATTTCGTACCAAATAAATGAAATAAATACGTAATTTAAAGTGGCTTGAATTAGTCAACCCTTCCATAGTTCGTATTCTTAGCCAGGTACCCTGAAAAAGAAGGAAAACGTAAGGTTGAGTGACACCTGTATCAAAATTTTTTTTACCTGAGGATCGCGATTTCACTTTGAATTTTCGATGTTTCTCACCAAAAGCGAAGGTTTCAGCCAAAAAACAAAATGTCGAGAATCGACGGGATGTGAGGGTAGGCCGGGTAAAAAACCGGTTGGGACTCGGCGGGTTAATGCTCCATCTCCTCAGACAGTGAGCACAACCCATCAGGTATCTAGTTCCCAGGGTGCCACATCGTTCGTTCCGCAGTCCCATCAATGACTGGCTGCCACCTCCTCAGACCCTTCCACTGGCAACAGTTCCTTTCTTGTCCAGCCAGGGTTTGTGGGTGTTTCCGTGAATGTTCTGAGAGACAATGGTTCCTCAGGTTGCTCCATCAGGCTGAGTTTAGTTCGGCCCGAGGAGTACTCAGGTAGGCAGACCCAAGTTAGACTTATTGATGGATCAGTGAGATTGTTTCCTGAGGCACGTATCCAAGTGGCATCTCCTGTTTACACTGGTTCGACAGTTGCAGTTGTCATGCCAGAACCTTTGTTTGACCTTATTATAGGTAACATACCAGGCATCAAAAATAGTTGCGCCTTAGACGTTGCTACTTAGACTTCAGCTGCTGCAGTAACATGAGCCATGGCCAAGGCTCCTAACATTTCACCCTGTTGACAATCGCAATGCCGCAAGATCTGATTCACAGTCAAGATGTTGTCCAAGAACAACAGTCTGACCCAACACTTGCCACAGTGCGTAGGAAACTGGAAGGTAATGTGATTAGGTACTCGCAGGGTGGTCAAGCCAGGTTCCTTCGTAAGTGATGACGGCTGTACCATGAGTCACAAACACCCAAGGGCGAGGTTCGACGGCAGTTTGTTGTTCCTGCGAAATATCACCGAGCAGTGTTTGAATTGGGTCATTGTTCAGTGATGGGAGGTCAGATGGGCCAAAAGAAAACATCTGACCACATCCATGCTGACTTTTTCTGGACAGGAAATAACTGGGCTTGTGTGCTCCAGCGATGTGTGTCAGCACACCACTGACTGCGGATGTGTCCATCCTTTGCCACTGAAACCAATGCCTATAATCTCTGAACCGTTCGAGAGAGTAGCAGTTGACATTGCTGGGCCAATTACTCCTAGGGCTAGTGATGGATCAAAGTATATCCTCACTATCATTGATTTCAGCACATGGTGGCCTGCAGCTGTGGTCCTTAAGAATATAGAGGCCATCACTGTTGCATAGGTACTGATTGAGGTATTTTGCTGCCTACGTATCCCCAAGGAGGTCTTAAGTGACTGGGGTTCGCAGTTCACCTCTGCGATGATGAATGAAGCATTCAGGTTGTTGTCTGTTCGAGGCTTGAGACT
>JAGKTI010031594.1:0-10151 GCA_018397915.1 Birgus latro
ACCTTTCCCTAGCATTTTTCCTAGCACTTTTCCTAGCACTTTTCCTAGCACCTTTCCTTAGCACTTTTCCTAGCACTTATCCTAGCTCTTTCCTAGCACTTTTCCTAGCACTTTTCCTAGCACTCTTCCTAGCACCTTTTCCAAGCTCTTTTCCTAGCACTTTTCCTAGCACCTTTTCCAAGCACCTTTCCCTAGCACTTTTTTCCTTGGCGATTTATTTTATGGATCCGGCTGGTTAATTTCTTTTGTACCTTGCTTATGCTGAGTATGGCTATGTTGGAATGATTTAAGAGAAGCAGAAGAGCATAGTAACTTATAATAAGCAAGATAAATAGCTTAGGAAAAGGTGTCAGGGAGCTTCCTCACCCAAAAGGGAATACGGACCTTAGACTGCGATGCTAGTCACGAAGAAGTGTTCTGAGAAGGACGGAGAGCTGTTGTATTGTTATTTTCTAGAGCTTAGATTCATGAAATAAGCTGCAAAAGGAAGAAAATCTGGGCTAAGCTAAGACAGAAGCTCCATAATATAACTTTAATGAGTGAGCTCCATATGTTCCCGGGTGAGACAGCTCCCTAACACCTCTTCCTTAGCAATTTATTTTCCAAAGTACCCATTAACATCCTCCTTTTGTTTCTTTAAAATCGACATAGATTGCATGAATAACACACAAGAATACAGCAGCGGAGCAGGAGCAGAATCAGGAATAAATCGGTAAAGAAGAGGTGTTAGTGAGCTTCCTAACCGCACGAGAATACCGCCGAATGAGACAAGGATTGTAAAGCAGGAAGGTGAACGCATTCCCATTTTCTTTTACCTTTTTTACGGCCATTTACAGAAGGTTTGTGATTTTCATGTAGGATGCTTTTTAGAGAGAGAGAGAGAGGGATGGAGGGAGAGAGAGAGGGAGAGGGAGAGGGAGAGAGGGAGAGAGAGAGGGAGAGAGAGAGAGAAATCAGGCTCCTCTGCTTTTTCCGTACTCATTCTTTGCTTCATAAATTGCTGTTAAATATTGGGCCCCTTGTCCATACCATAGTGCATCCAGTTTTGACAATATAATCCCTCTGTAATATGCTGTAATCCCTCTGTCGTTCCTTGTGTGTGTGTGTGTGTGTGTGTGTGTGAGTGTGTGTGTGTGTGTGTGTGTGTGTGTGTGTGTGTGAGAGAGAGAGAGAGAGAGAGAGATCTATCTGTCTGTTTGGGCACCTGTCTGTCTATTTATCTGTCTAGCTGTCTGTCTGTCTGTCTGTCTTGCTACATATAAATAAACGTGTAAATAAATAGTTAAATAAATGGTATAGATAGATAGATAGATAGGTTAATGGATAGACAGGGGAGGCTTTAGGAAAAACGCCTCTAGGGTCCATATTCCGAGGAAGCTCCCTGACACCTTTTCCTAAGCAATTTATTTTGCTTATCACACCTTACTATCCTCTTCTGTGTTACATAAATCTTTCCAACATCGTCATCCTCCGCATAAATAACGTACAAAAGGATATTAACCAGCCATATCCAAAAATAAATCGCTGAGGAAGAGGTGTTAGGGAGCTCACTTACCCGACGAAAGTAGACATGCGGCCCGTATTCTCGTCGGTTTAAGAAGCTCCCTAATACCTTTTCCTTAGCGATTTATTCTCGGATACGGCTGGTTTATATCAATTTGAAAGTTTTGTATGCGGAGTATGGTGGCATAGAAATGATTTAAATAACACAGAGGAGGACAGTAAGGAATAATAAGCAAAATAAATCGCTAAGGAAGAGGTGCTAGGGAACTTCCTAGAATACGGGCCAAGGACTCCAAGACCTGTACTCTCGTCGTGTAAGGAAGCTTCCTAACACCTCTTCCTTAGTGATTTGGTTTTGGATATGGCTGATTAAATACCTTGTTAACCTTGTTTATGAAGAGTATGGCAATGTTACGGGGATTTACGTAACACTGAATAGGACAGAGAGGTGTAATAAGCAAAATAAATCGCCTAGGAGAAGGTGTTAGGGAGCCTTCTTGACCGCCGCAGTGTTACGAGGATTTATGTAACACACAGTAGGACAGAAAGGTGTAATAAGCAAAATAAATCGCCTAGGAGAAGGTGTCTGTGAGGTTTCTTGACCGCAATATTACGAGGATTTACGTAACACTGAATAGGACAGAGAGGTGCAATAAGCAAAATAAATCGCCTAGGAGAAGGTGTCAGGGAGCTTTCTTGACCTCTGCCTTATTCCGCCAAGGAGCTACGGGAAATAAGCCTCAAGAGGACGGAAATTTTCGCTTATTTAAAATGCATGAAATATAATCAGTCACTTTCCATCGTTTCACTATTTTCTGTCTGTCTGTCTGTCCGTCTACATCTATCTGTCTGTCTGTATGTATGTATGTTTGTCGGTTTGTCTATCTATCTTTATCTATCTGTTTGCATGTCCATATCTATTCATCTACATATCTATTTACCTATCATGCTCTATGTGTCTGTCTATCTGTCTATCTATCTATCCATCTATGTATCTATCTTTTTATCTGTCTGTCTGTTACTCTATCTATCTATCTATCTATCTATCTATCTATCTATCTATCGCCAGACGTCTTAATCCCGTAAAGGCGAGAGAAAAATCTCAAAAGTTAACAGTTTTCGCTAGTCGTTAGCCAAGATCACCAGAGTTAGTTGGATATCACCTAGTGCGAGAAATCCAGGAGAATTCTTAAATAACGCTGTATCTTGTGTGTTGCGGGGACGGCTCGGTCTGCTGGTGTGGGCGTGGGAGGAGCCGGGACCACCGAGATATCAAGGCCCAACATACGGGCGTGTTTTGGGCCGTGACGTCACTACGGCTGGGGTTAGGCGGACGTAAACACCAGTGTACAGTGAGGTACGAGTGGGGTTATATCGCTGCAGGGTCAAGGACATCATACACCTGAAATTCCCTTAACAGTGCGGAAATTTGTGGAGTGAGACCATATACAGTATGCCCTGTTCCTGTGTTGTGCCCAGACGCAAGGGAAATTATAAACAAGGGCCTAAAGTACATGTATTTGGCTTTCCCAAAGATCTCGCAAGCAAATCGCTAGGCGCCATTAAGAGAGGCAACTTTTCACCCAGCCAACATAGCAAGGTAAATACGGTACTGTGACTCCTTTTGGTTGTTAAGATTATGGATATTAGTCCTGTACAGACAGAAACTATGAACTTTCATGAATATAGCCATATAAGGTTGATAAACTATAATAGGTTCGATTGCAGGCGAGAGGGAAAATCATTGGAAGCTTCTGTCTTTTGAACATTGTCAAATTCCTTTCACTTTTGCACATAGTACATTTAATTTAATTGCCCTCTTAATTCCCTAATACTTTAGTGCCATATAGTAATTGTTTTGGCTTGGTGCTAGCTTTTCAATTCAAATTCAAACTCGTTGAGGGAGGACGCTGTGAATCATTTGCTGTATATTGTAATCAAACCCATTTCTTTTGAACTGATGCAATAGACGTTGCAGCAGCTACATGGAAATTTTAGCCTTAGGAACGTATTTCTTCAAAAAGTCGGAAATTATAGGATGTTAAGTTTGAAAAAAGCACTTCAGAATATTTCACCTTGAATAATTTAGTCGTTGCCATAGTTTCTTTGTGTTGTTATTTTAATTCCCTTCAGTAATAGACTTGAGCAATACTTAACTTCAGGTAATTATATACGGTATACAGTATATATATATCTATTGTTTTCCACACGAAATAGTATACAACTCTTTCAGTCGGATGAGTATCCAAATACAAGAGTTACCCTAAATATTTAATTGCAGTTTTCTGTAAAAGTAAACATCAAAGACTTCAGAAAAGCAAATTCTAATCACAAATCAGACACCATTCTGTATGACTTGTAGAAGGTTTCAGTTTAGCATTAACATTTTGCTGCATAATAGCAACGTTCAAGCCACTGTCGGTGCGAAATAATAAGTGAGTGAGGGTTGGTGGGGGCACGGAAAACCAGAAATGGAACGGGGCGCCTCCAAGTTTCAAGATTAAGGCACAAAATAAAATAACGGAAGAGATTTTTTAGATAGATTAGTATGAAAGAAGCTGAAAAAATAATTAACGAGGGAAGTTACAGGCCTTGAATATCTCGGCGGTAGAGCAGGGGAGGAGTAACTGATGCAGGGTAGACACTGGTAATGCTGAGCTCTCTCACGCAACACACGAGAAATCAGGGGTGCAAGTCCAGCGCTATATCTGGACCATCTGCCCCTGAGCTGCAAAATTAACTCTAGTAGAAGATGATGCTAGTCACGAAGAAGTGCTGTGAGAAGAATTTAGATCCGCATACTGCCTAACCAATGAGTTAAGGCAAGAAATGAACGCTAAAATATCGTCCTAGTCACGAAGAAGTGCAATTTGGAGTCAAGTTTGTTTATGTTGCAGCAGTTAGAACACAAATCACCTTAAAAATGACCTCATAAAAATACTCTTTTCACCCTAAATTGGTTAAGATTTTCGTCCTTTTGCAGCTTATTACACGTGGCTCAGCGGCAGAACTCAATGCTTTGGCTCTACATCCTTTCCACAGCACTTCTTCGTGACTAGCTTCATAATCTAGTGTTAATCTGTTTCCACCACTCAGCATTCAAGATGGAGAGATGGCAATTCTAGGCCAAGTTACGGTAAAAGGAGTATAGTAATTAAATATTCCCTCTCATCATAAACTTAATGATAGTAAGTACTGTTTATAATGAAGTAAAAATCTGGGCCTATTAATAACGTCAATAATATTTTCTCTCTGGTAGTGTTAAATTATTGTTGGGAGTTTATTGGCCAGGCTTAACAGTCTTTATAAACAAACTATTGTGGCCCTGGTCATCATCATAATCATCACCATCATCGTCATCATCTTCATCATCATCATCATCCATCATCAGTCATCCATCTTCATCATCGTTATCATCATCAATTTCATCATGATCATCATTAAATTCATTATTCATTGCCCTCTTCTCAAACTTGCAGCTTCTTCACGTGCCTCAGTCATTTCAGTATCATAAGACCGTCAATCAGAGCTTCTTTTCACTCTAGGATCCTTGGTGAACTTGGCCTTTTTTTTCTTAATACAAGGAAGAAGGAAGCAAAGCCCAGAAACCTGCAAATTGTTAACTCCAAAAAAATTCAAAAACACGATAACAGCGAGCCAAATTCAAGATCCGTTCATTTCGAGAAGCCTGGACACACTGCATTTGAAAGCCTGGAGGTCATAGGCAGTAGGAAATACAGACAGAGGAAGACAGTTCCAGAGTTGACCTGTTGCATACATGATGGACTAGGAGTAACAGTAACTCTCGCATTAGAGAGTTGGACAGAAAGGAATGAGAGTTTGCTGCTAGACGGGTGCTACGTGCCCGCCATAGTGGTGGATCGATGCAAGCAGACAGTTCAGAGGAGCAGTGACCATTGAAGTAGGGATAGAAAAGAGATGGAGAAGCAACAGGGCAGCGAAGAGACAGAGGTTGAAGGGAGCCAGTAAGAGGAGGAGAGTTAATGAGATAAAAAGCCTTCTCGGTGTTGCTCTTTCCGCAGCGCACTATCAAACGACCCTCCAACAAACGAGCGCTCGACTTTGCAAGGAAAAAGGGTTAACGTCTTAGCTCAAGAATCCCTAGTGTGGCCCCACCTGAAGGGATGGCCACACACACATCGCCCCCATGTCACCTTGTCCTTTGCCATCACGCTGCCTTCTCTCCAGCTCACACACCCTTCTCTTGTAGGCATTATATAGGCACTAGTATACAGTAGATCTCATATCACAATGTGCAGGATGTAGTGTCTGCTGGAGACATACACAGCTTCTCACCAGGAATGTCAGTCCACATAATGTATATCCACAATCTTGTTGTCCCAAACCATCAAGAATGCTTAACATATGACGTATATCAAACAAACTCTATAGTCCAGACGTCTAATAATCTCATGACGTATTCAAACACGTGGGGTAACCAGCCCCAGTCGGTTAGTCCACGTGAAAGGGAATCAACCAGACACTACACACACGCACACATCCTCTCCAAGCTGTATATAGCCTAATGGCGGAGAAATTCCCTTCAGGTCATAAGGGGATAGAGAAGGCCCCATCACACAATCAAGGCGGAGGCAGAAGATAGGGCCAGCTAGGAAGTTCTGCCGTCACGCTACGTTACGCTGTCAATCACAAGTCGATGTAATTGCGTACAATAAACTCCGTAACCCAAGAATGCTCTGTAGCTCACTTCGCTTATGATACACAAACGGGGAAGGTGAGCAAGAGAGAGAGACAAGAGGGGCCTACCTTTTCACACCAGCTAACGGCACCATTTTACTAAGCAGCGACAAGTCCAAGCCATAGGACGCCTCACGACTTTATTCTAGCAGTGCTTCGACAATCCACACTCAACCTCCCTACCTCTCTACATGTACCTACGGCTACGCTCATCGAGGTTCTCATACACCTCTTCCTCTCTACTCAGTCCCTGCATTTCGTCCTTGGGTCCCTTCTCCCCCTCCTTCCATCCACCTCATATACACTCTCCTACTCAGTCTCTCATTCCCCTTCCTCTCATCTTCTAGCACCATCATTTCCGCCTATTCTTAGTCATTCCACCTGCACATTCTTCTAGTCAGTCTCTCACTCCCCATCCTCTCCCCTCTTCTATCACCTCACTCGCACACAGTACCCTCTCCTAGTCAGTCTCTCATTCTCCATCCCCTCCCCTTTTCCAGAACATCACTCACATACTGTACCCTCTCCTAGTCAGTCTCTCAATCTCCATCCCCCTTTTCTACCCTCTCCTAGTCAGTCTCTCATCCCCCATCCTCTCCTTTACCAGAACATCACTCACATACTGTATCCTCTCCTAGTCAGTCTCTCATTCCCCATCCTCTCCACTTTTAGCATTATCATTCTCGTTCATCCCTAACCACTTCCTCAGGCACAGTAATACCTAAAAATAACTTGCTTCCTTGTGACTGCCTAGTAAGTCTTTCGAGGTCAATATCAGTTTTGGAGGCGAAAGTTAGCGTCTTAGAGAAAACAAACACTTAGATAATGCTGTCTAGATTAAGTATGACGGGAGCAGCATGGCATGTGGAGGGGGGGGGATGTGGAGATGAGTAAAAGGATGAGTGTGTGATGTTGAGTGTGGATGAGGAGGGAGGGAAGAAGGAGAGAGAATGATAAGGGTGGGGGTGTGGAGGGGGAGAGAGAGGATCAGGGGAAAGAGGAAGGAGATGAGTAGAAGGATGAGTGTGTGATGCTGAGTGTGAGGATGAGGAGGGTGAGTATAAAGGAATAGAGGATGATAAGGATGAGTGTGTGGAGGAGGAGGGAGAGGGGAAGGGGGAAACAGGAAGGATGGGATGAGAGGGTGAGATGGGGGGTGGGGAGAGGGAGTTGAGGGTGACAGGAGGGGAATCAGTGTACAGGATTGGTTTCACACACAGGCAAATATCGTGTATGAATCATGTCACTAAAAATATACTGATGCACACTGAATGTAGCTTATTTTTTGGTAAATAATTTTGACTGAGAAAGAGTTCAATAAATGAAGTGGTTGTGGACGGTAAGAAATGTTAATGGTTAGGCTTACAGGAACAACAGCATCATTCATGCTCGTTTACTCAATCACTGAAGAGGAAGAAGAAGAAGAAGAGAGAGGGAGAGAGAGAGAGGGAGAGAGAGAGAGAGAGGGGAGGGGATATACAGATTAATAAGAATATAGACAGATAGATACACACAAACAACTATGCATAAATTATTCGCCCCTGTGTGGAGTACAACTCTCATGTGTGGGGAGGCTCCCCACATACAGCACTTCTCAACAGGGTGGAGTCAAAGGCTTTTCATCTCATTATCTCTCCTCCTTTTACTGGCTCCCTTCAACCTTTGTCTCTTCGCCCCACTGTTGCATCTTTATCTCTCTTCTATCGCTGCTTCAATGGTCACTGTTCCTCTGAACTGTCTGCTTGCATCCCTCCACCTCTACGACGGGCACCCGTCTAGCAACAAACTCTCATCCCTTTTCTGTCCAGCTCACTAATGCAAGAGTTAACCGTTACTCCCAGTCCTTCATTTATGCAACTGGTCAACTCTGGAACTGTCTTCCTCTGTCTGTATTTCCTACTTTCTATGATCTCCAGTCTTTCAAACGCAGTGTGTCCAGGCATCTCAAAATGAACGGATCTTGAATTGGCTCGCTCTCTTGTATTGTTTTTGTTTTTTTCTTGGAAGGAACAGTTTGCGGGCTCCTGGCCTTTGGTTCCTTCTTCCTTGCATAAAAAAAATTTCATACAAACTGTGAGTGAAATAATTCATACGTAGCCTTCCTATATGTATATAAATTAGTGTTTGTTATAAGATAAAGATTTGGGTAGCGTATATTTAAGGTGTTAGGACTAATCTAGGTATACCTGAATGTTGATTACTCCATGGCTAGTAAATAAAAAATCATAGTTCAAAGTTCACAAGATTTTCAACCTCTGTTTTTACATTTTGAAACACTGGACGAAACGTATGCTATTAATCCCCACTAGCCACTTAAAGAGTTTTATTTGTCTAGTAATTTTACCAGTTCATGAAAAATAGAACTGTATGCAGAATATGAAGCAAACAGATCATTCAGAAACCAACACATCAAGAAGAAAAAGTGATAAGCAACAGAGATCATTGCAAAATCATCGATCACGTGTAAAGACTTTTTTTTCAGTCGTGTGTACTCGTGTATATATATGTAATTTAAGACAGAACACACACAGTACACATGATTACAGTGATACACCTGATAATAGTCTACTATACATATTTGCACAGGTATACAGAGGGGAAGGGGAGTGGGTGGGTGAGGATGGGGTGAGAGGGGACGAAGAGGAAAAGGAGTGGGGAGGGGAAAGATGAGACGGGGAGGGGATGATGGGGAACGGGAGAAGGAGGACGAGAATGGGGTGAGGGGAGACGAGGGGAGTTGAGGGAGAGAAGCTGGGAGGAGAAAGATGAGGAGGGGGGAGGAGGAAGGGTATCTTGGTAAGATAGGAGGAGGGAAGAACTGAGAGGGAAGAGAAGGAGTGGGGGAGGAGGGGGAGGGGGAGGGAGACGAGGGTAGGAAGGATAGTTTTGGGGGGAGGAGGAGAAGTGATAAGTAAATCCCTTGACCTTAAGACACTTCCTTCCTCTTCTTGTTCTCACTAAACCATGTGATTCTAAGTAAGGCTTCTGTTAATATCACTTTGTTTTCATTTGACGGGACTGGGCCAGGCAAATATCTTAAAATTCTTCCCCCTAATGAAACTAGGTGAGGTTAATGAGGTAGGAATGAGCCTCCTTGGTTGCTATTCAAATCAACCCCTAGTTCTATTTCGCTTGGCCATCCATTGACCTGATTTTTTTTTTGTTTTTTGCCTTCCCTTGTCCCAGATTTTAGTCATGTTTTTTTTTTTTAATTCACGTAGCTCCGTAACAGAATAACAATATGCTACGGCTACACGTCATTTCCATAGCATGATGCCAGGAGTGAGCAGCGATAGGATGATGATGATGATGATGATGGTGACGTCGAGAGTGTGGGTGGAGTTGGAATGATGATGATGATGATTGATGACGATGATGATGATGAATGTGGTGAAAACAAGATAATGATGACAGAATAAAAATGATGTTGATGATGAATGATGATGATGAAGATAATGATTAAGTTACATGCACTTGTTACTAAGTTAATTCATTCTGTATCACGGTTCCATCCCTCGGTCTGTCAGGAAGCAACTTACCCCCTCTCCCCGCGACTTTTGACAGCTGTGTGTGTGTGTGTGTGTGTGTGAGAGAGAGAGAGAGAGAGAGAGAAAGTGCGTGTGTGTGTGTGTGTGTGTGTGTGTGTGTGTGTGTGTGTGTGTGTGTGCCAGTAATCACACACACTTCCTGGCCACTCACTCGCTACTCTCAGTTCCAGTTGCGCCATAGTCGACTTTCCCAATATCCTGCTTCTTTGCCGGCCACTAACCTCTCCCTCCGATTTCACTGGCGCTGGTGAGGGAAGCCTTCACGTGGTGGCATTGATAGGACTGGGTGGGGGAGCTGCCTGGGTATACAAACGTCCTTCAGTTCCCTCCCTATCCCCAGAAAGGAGGATGGTGGACTGCAGAGGAAGGGCAGTTTCAGTC
>JAGKTI010031595.1:0-12098 GCA_018397915.1 Birgus latro
ATATGACCCTCCTTTCGGATACGATAGTGCTACGGACTGAAATAAAACGCATGCTCAGTTGTTTGCATAACTTCACAACCCATCTTATCTACACTTGCTGTCCAGTCTCCTCTCCTGACAATGGTATTCATTTAAATTATAATATATTGTTCAGTTGCAAGTTTCTTACCGTTCTTACCCTACATCACCTTAGAATCCTCGCCCGATTCCCACCTTAGCCCTTTCCAACTCTTACGCTATCTTGTATAAATGACCAAGCCTCTCCTGCCCCATCCCACCAGACGTCCATCGTATCCGAAAGGAGGGTCATATACAATTTTCAGTTATTATGTGAATCGACGAGAGAGAGAGAGAGAGAGAGAGAGAGAGGGAGGGGGGGGGAGAGAGGGGCAGTGTATTTGGTGACGTCACAACTGAGTCACGCCTCACCTGTTCGAATGCCGTGTCGGCTGAAGGATACGACGTTATCACAGTCAAGAGTAAACGCCGTAATCAAGTACATTTGGCAATGCACTATAGTGCCTAAAATTAGGTCAGGGTGTGAAACAGGCCGTGGTAATATGCCATACTGATCCGACTGTGTGTTTCGAAGATATTTGCGAAAAACGATGGGTCAAGGCCCCTGAAACGCATAGTAGATGTTCCACTTAGACCTATTGTTTCCTCTATAAAAACCGCTGGATATAATTTAGCTAAATTTTTGCTTCCAGTTGTGTCTCCCCTGACTACAAATGAGTATACAATTCCTAATTCAAAAACATTTGTGGATGAAATTTTATCTTTAACACTTCCCACTCACTACGTTATGACCAGTTATGATATAGAGGCTCTATTTACTAATGTTCCTTTGGCTGAAACCATAGACATAATTCTTGATAATTATAAACCAAGCAATTTTCATGGATTAGATGCAACTCAGGTTAGACAGTTGTTAGAGTTTGCCACATCAGAATCATGTTCTATTTAACAATGTTCTTTATAATCAAGTACATGGTATTAGTATGGGCTCGTGTCTTGGACCTGTTTTTGCCAATGCTTTTTTATGCAATAGGGAAATTACATTGTTTAATAATTGTCCTAGTGAATTTAGACCATCTTATTTTAGAAGATGTGTAGATGATTTATTTCTAATTTTCAGTAATGAAGAGGCTCATCAAAAGTTTTTTTGATTATATTAACAAACAACATAAAAATATAAGGTTCAAATGTGAATTAGAAAATAAAGGAAATATATCATTTTTAGATATAAAAATTGCTAAAAGTAATGAAGGACTAGTAACAGGGGTACATAGAAAACCTACTTTTACAGGTCAAGGCTTAAATTGGTACAGTATTTGTCCGATGATATACGAAACTAATTCCATTATAACTTTACTGAATAGAGCATACAATGTTTGTTCAAATTATGTAACTTTGCATGAAGAATTTCTTAAACTTAGGGATTATTTTCTGAACAATAATTATCAGATACATATATATGATAAGTATTTAAAGCCTTTTCTCTATACTAAACTCAAAAGTAAATCAGTATATTTTAAGGAGAAAAAATTGGTTAAATATGTTAAAATGCCTTTCTATGGAAAAATCAGCTATCAGTTTCACAATTTGGTACTTAAAGAATTAAAAAACAGTTTTCCGTCTGTAAATTTTAGGATTATACTTACTAATGACTTTGAGATAAAGAATTTTTTCAATAACAAAGACAGGGTACCTACTTCCCTATGTTCATATGTTGTTTACAAATTTACATGTCCTAACTGTAAGGCTGGGTATATTGGATGTACAACTCGTTCATTCAAAATAAGAATATCTGAACATATGGGAAAGAGCTACAGAACAGGGCAATATTTACATCAGATGGGATTTTCAGCTATTAGAGAGCATTCATTAAGCCACGACCACCCTTTCTCTTACAATGATTTTCAGGTAGTAGCTAAATTCAGTAATTCAGTTGATGCATTACTAGGGGAAAAATTACTAATAGAAAAGTATAGGCCAAAAATTAATGTGGCTAATAGTACTTAATGGATTCTTTGTTCGGACCTTTAGGTGATGTTGGTCTGTTTGGAGGGGTTTAGTGTTCGAACAGACAAGTGTTGATTCGGTCTGGGAGTTTGAGTAGGTTACTTTGGGTCTTCCCTGAGTGGTTCTTGGCATTTCTTTTTGAGCTTTTGTACGGGGAGGAGGGTTGATTTTACTTGCTTTTATTCAGTTTTATGTTTTAATAAAGTCCTGGTTTCTTCTTTTCATTGTCTGTGGTGACTATATAGGATAATTACAATTCCTGATGATGGCCTGAGGTGGGCCGAAAATTCGAATTATGTTACGAGTATTTACCACATTCATTTTGTTACTAGTTTGGAAGTTGCGATGTCCAAGATCGCCTGCAGATGTCTTACTTGGTATATCTATCTATCTATATATTTAAGTCATAGGTTAAAGGCACACTGCAAAAATCAACTTCGTTTTGACCAGATTTAGACCATAATCGGTGACAGGGGTGAGGGTCAAGACAAAGGAACCAGTCATGATAATACTCGGACAAAAGTAACGATCACAAGGCAGTGTCAAAAGTTCGGCCCTTTAACTCAGTGAGCTTTGATTAATTTGGTCGAAATTTTGTGGAAGGATCTGACCTCACTTAAGGATGAAATAGCTTGATTTTGAGAACAGTTAGTCATAGGTGAAGGTCACTGGGCAAGGATGTTGTATTCTCCGAGTGCGTCTTCGTGTTTTATCTTACGCTGGACGATTTTATTCAGCTGTGTAAGTGAAAAGGGTCCGTTTGTTTATACTGGTACCATTAACCCTCTCATGGTTAGGAAAATCTAGCACTGAATTCCATTTAACATGAGACATTTTATTTAACTAAGTGCGCCATAACAGCCTGACTTTAAATAATGGTATTTATTCTCTCTTCCCGGGACGCATAATTTTTTTTTTCCTGGTATGCATGGTCATCCAGTTATGTTGGCAATGTCGAATCAAGTGTCCCGAGGTAAGACTCGGCAACATTGCATCACCCTCGTCCCCCGAATCAAAATGAGGTATTATGCTAAGTTAACGTTAGGTTTGGCTTAAGCTGGCTAGCAATAGGCTAGTTTAATGTCAAAACACGGCATTTCTGATGATTTTATGGTATGATTAGCAGAATTGCCTCATCTATTCCTGAGCTAAGGAGCGACACTACCGCGTCATTTCCCGCTGACCTCGCTCCGACGTCACCAGTATGACTTAATACAATTGTATGGCGTAATAAGCAGTATTCATAAGTTATATTTTTTCCTTCTGATTTTTTGGTTTCTAGTGCCACTGTTATTTATGGGACAAAAACAATCCTCATATCACTAACTTTCTCTCTCTCTCTCTCTCTCTCTCCGCCGACTCATAACATCCTCCCACCACACCACCCCCACACCCCTCCCCGCCTCAGCCATCCCTCCAACCTCTGTCAACCCTTCACCACCCACACTGCAGTGGGGAGGCCGGCGGTGTGTCGGTTGGCACATCTAGATGCAAAATGGTAATATTCGATTCTGATGAGGGTCAAACTGTTGGACAGAGTCTGTTTCCCCATTGTGTGTGTCGATCCAGCAAGACAATTAACACCGTGCACGCAAGTCCAGCTGTTTTAGGTCAGTTTCTAAGACAAGTTTAGGACACCGAAAAAAACTGATAAATATACAGTAACGAACCCCCTGTCGCCGACTGGTAGTATTATAAGCTGCACTTTTCACTACAGTAGACCTACTTTATATAATAAGAGGGCTTTACATAGGTAAATCATTGAGATCAATATGTAGCAAAATTTTCACGTCAGTTTGAAGGTCTGGGCATGAATTCATAAATAAACATATAGTTCATGACCTTCTGTAACTTGAACTTGTTTTCCCAGGAAGGGCAAGGAAAATGAGAACCCAGAATTTTCCTCAGCCAAGTTTTTCACTGTATACTGAGGTCTGGGCCAGAGTTAACAAGCACACATACAAGCTATTGCCTTCCGTCATAGGATTTGTATTCCCAGGATGGACAAGGAAAAAAACATAGACTTGTCCCTTATGTCTTGCTCTTCCTGCAAATAAATTTTTTATTTGCGACAAGAGCCTAATCTAAAGTATAAATGAGCATCAGACACTTGTTCATAACCTCAATAGCATTAATAATTTATCTTACTGTATCTGCCTTATTTTTAATTATCATTTTATTATTTTAACAACATTAGGTTAAAATTTACTGTTATATAAATTAAAGCAGGAAGCACCATTTTCAGAGAATATTGCTGGCTGATGTATCTTATCGAGAATTTGCGTGAAACTGCATATCTGCGGTAAGAAGGAAGAAGACAAAGGCTTTTAAATGTATTCCTATCGATAGCACGATAATCGTTACGGGAGTGTATCAGTTTTCACTAAGTTCCAGTCGTCCCCTGGAAAACGACACACGACAGTCGACTTATCAGGAAGGTCCCCAACTGTAATGCTGGTAGGGCTGGGTCAAGGGAGAAACAAAGTTTGGCCGACAGTCTGATGGGTCCTAAAGCCGAACTCAGATGCTTCCACTTGTGAGCGGGATGTTCCAACCAATGCACACCGGCTCCCCACACTGCCCGGGTGTGGAGCGTCCTACGGGAACCCGGTATTTTGCATCCTTGCCAAGGCACCAGAAAATAATGAACCTCGGAACTTAAGAAGTACAGTGCAAGTTTTGGGTCATTTGCATAATCATGTTGAAATATCCTTAGCTCGCTTTCTGTGACACTTTACCACGGCGAGGACTACGGCAATCTGAGTTTAATGTAAAGCTGCCGTGGACAGACGAATACAAGATGCTCCTGAACCGATACCGTACCTTGTAAGGAATATGGACAGCTGCCCGTAAATATTACTACTTATAAAATGCTCTGATTGTATCTACACTTGTACTTCTTCCTTGACCCAAGAAGCTCTCTTCTTACTAAAAAAAAAAAAAAAAAAAAAAAAGCTTATTACGGCTAAACTAAGACTGAAGAAAATTGAGCAAATAGATTATTTTTATTCTCCCACTATTACATAGATTTAGACTATTGTTCTCACTGGTATTATTATTATTCCTGCCTCAGAGTCTCACAACGATTCCAGGAGAACCGGAGATTGCACGAGGAATATGAAGAGCCCAGGTTATGTGTCCTGGCATGGGCCATTGCTAAAAGAAAAAAATAATCCCAATTTTTTGCGCACAATGGAATGACATGTCAGAAAGAGCCATATCAGTGTTAGGTTGTGAACGAGATAAGTTGGCCGTGTCTACTGGAGATTTCAATATGACCTGCGCAAGGAATCTGAATGGCTCAGGTTATGTGCCATTGCTGATAGGAAAAAAATTACGTCACCCCAATGGGGTCAAGGTCATTGTAAGAAACAGTAAATGGAGACTTGTGACTGTCTGCAGGACAATTACAGATTTCAGGTTTGCATTGCAACTAATACTAATTTACACACTAAAATACAGTATTTATAAAAGTGTATACAATTTAGTCTACGGAGATTACGGTTCAGATATGAGTAGTCATGTGATAGGCAGCCTATAAATTCATGGACTATCATGGCTGATGGCAACATGTATCCTTCTCTTACCTACTGACTCACTATACAGTAAGGCGTATATTTCCCTCCTATTCATGCCTGGAGACGGTATAATACTGGGCCAAAACTGTTGTATCTTCATAGTACAAATGTTACACTGTTTCGTATAATCTTTGGTATCAGTCACAGCCACAATACATTCAGTGATGTTTGCCAGCACATTAATAAATTATGATGGCAAGTCAGTAAAGGAAGTGTAGGGAAGTCAGTGACAAAAGTTTGCTAAATGATTCGTCCTTCCTGATTCTTTTCCTTTCAATAGATGAAAGTTCTACAGAGATTTCACATGTTTTCCGACTTATACATGATTTGTCTGTGATACGATACGTCAGGGAATGAATAAGGAACATTCCCAAAGTGTGAAGTAGACGCAGTGATATTAGCAGAAGAACTTTTGTCCCTGACCGTACTTTTAATTAGTCTTTCTTAGTGATAATTGAAGGATACTTCTTCTTCTTCTTTGTGTGTGTGTGTGTGTGTGTGTGTGTGTGTATGTTTCAAGTGAATTAAATTAACTGACGTCCACATCGTTAAAATANTTTTTAGTTTTTCTTTGTGATATTTGATGGATACTTTTTTTTTTTTTTTGTGTGTGTGTGTGTGTGTGTGTGTGTGTGTGTGTATGTTTCAAGTGAATTAAATTAACTGACGTCCACATCGTTAAAATATTTTTCGTCACGATTTTTTTCTCTGAGCTAAATAGAATAAACTAATGTTATATGAATTTTTTTTTTTTCGTTAGCCGCGGCCAAGGGGTGATCGAATATACAAACAATATTACAGCATTTCAGCTGGCTGCGCTGTAATTTATATTTACCTCCTCGCATGTATGTTAAGCTGTAACTACCATATGTTTTCCAACACATACAATATCGGATCATAAGAACTTCAAAACTGTAATAATTATGGTCGAGTGGAATTTCATACTGCCATTAAAATAATGCTTCCATTAACCCCTTCTCCCAGAGAGGGTCATCCTCAGCTCAAAGAAAATTAGGTTGGAGGCAGCAAGAAGGAATTAGAAACTCATAATCGTACTGAAGGGATTGAAGATAGAGAGGTCCTTCTTGAGCTGCAATAACCCTTTGGCTGCGGAAGCTCCTGAGTAATTAATAACACTGCGTTGTATCACCAGTGGTTGCATCCACACGCCCATCTCAACGTGAACCCTGTGGATTGCAGGCTTTAAGTTCACTTGTGCAGTCCACCTTCCCGTTTTCGGGGGTTGGGTATGTAAATAAGAGACCTTCGTATAACCAGGCAGTTGAGCCACCCGGGTATATTAGTGCCACCCTGAATATAATAAGTTACTCGTACAGTGCATGGTTAAAGACGATATTATGTTCAACAAGTCCAATATCTGGTAATTACTTTGGTGGGAGGAATACTGGAGATCATTTAAGAAGGTCACGGAGAGAAGAGTTATGTTTCATAATGTATGTTTCAATATCGATACAGGAAAATTCAACTAGCTTAAAACATTGTGCAAACCTTCTCTGACATTTTCATGTTCTGCGCCAGTGGGTCGGCGGAGTTACAAAGAACATCACCTGTGTAATACCGAAAATTCATTTTTATGCCAGAGAAAATGCAGTTATCCCACTGCACTAACGTGGAGGCTTTAGTATTTTTGTAGTGAAGATCAATAGGAACCAAACCTGGTGGCCTCACTGGCCTGGTTTCAGAGCAACTGATGCGTGGAACAGACCCATGCACATATTCCACTGAATCTCATTGTGTCGAAAATCGTACCAACTCATATCGCTGAGAAAAATACGGGATTTATCTAAATCTTTCAGCTCTACTTGCTGATACCCTGATATTACAGAATTATACGAGCTTCAGCTTTGTCGCCTTCAGGCAGAGTACGTCTATTATATGTGCCTGCTATCTACAGAAGGCATGATGCAGTTATGGGGAGACTCGCTGAACTGGTTGTTTGGACTGTATGGTTCGTTAACTCCTTCACCGCTACAAATCCCTCGAAAGTTGAATATAGTAGTCAGTGCTAGAAGCTATAGAACAGAAGCAGATCATCACACTAAATGGGTTAATATCATCTGCTGATGTCCCCCTCCCCCTCAAAAAAATAAAAAAAATAAAAAAAATAAAAATATTCCATTTAATACAGGGTCTTTTCCATAGTTTTTTTTTTTTTTTACGCTTGTTGCTCACAGACGATTAAATTCACCTTACTAGGTCCCCTTGAAAATGAAGGTATCAGTGAAAGCTATGTATATCCTAGCCATCTAGAATAAATCTCATCTGAGCTGAAAACATAGTGAGGAGATAGACAGCAAACTGGGGAAATACCAAAATGTTCATTCCTCCAGTAAACAACTCGTCTCCACGATGACAGCTCCACTGTGAACGAACGAGCCAGCGTTTAGTTGAAAGATTTGGTTCAGGAGTGTGGTAAGAATGCTTTTATAATGTATTTATTTGACAGCCGTTCCTGACACAGCGTTTTCGTTTTTTAACCACTTCTCTTAGAGGTCGTTTTTATATATTTTTGCTACTACCCAACGACTTTATTCAGTTTTCGAGAGTGCTGTAATAGTGACTAGGACGGACTGTAAAGGCTATATCTAACCCCTTCCCCCTTCCAAAAAGTTATTTTAGCTAACGGCCTCACTCTGACAAGGTCTGACCCTGTAACTGGCCTCAGACGGATCTTTGTACTTCTTTTTTACTTAAATGACGATGAGAAAGAAAACGACAGCAGGAAAGCTAACACAACTTATCCCTTCCAAGCAGACCTTGTTTTGTGAAGACTACTGCTCCACACCCAGTCCCTACCGTACATCTGTTGTCTTCTACGATACCGGTAAGTGATAATGATGAACATCCCTTAACATACTGCAGGAAAAATCAGCTAATACGAGTATTAAGGCCTTTGACGCTCGGCATTGCTTATAGATTTTGAAACATACCATCTGTTTCCACACTGAACCAACCAGGAATGGTCTCGCCCTAAAGGTGCAGCCGGGCACTGAAGGAAGTCCACGGTCCAAGGAAATGACCATCCGACGGAACCTGGCTAGCACACAAAATTACACTTCACAGTAAACTTGTCGATAACAGCAAACAGTTTACCTTGACAGCAATTAACCTTTTATTTTCCTGATTCATCAAGCAACCGTACATCGGGCAGACCAGTCGTCTTAGGAAAATACTTCACCCACCCACAGTAAATCCTTTCTTCATAGATTCAACAGCCAGTAAACCTCCCACAGAGCAATTGATGATCTTGTAAACATAGCTTGTAAATTCAGAGCGCTCCTAACATTTTTCCGTGATCATTTCAAATAAAATCAGGTAGATGACGGTGGAGCGGGCATTATGTATTGCTTTGGAATCACAGAATAAGAAATAATTACTCTATAAAGAGTCGATTGTTGCTGAATAATAAGTTTCCGTAAATGTCCAGGATTCAGCCTGATAATGCTGGCATATCAATTGCTAAAGATCTACAAAAATATGTCAATAAGTAGAAGTGAATGTATTGTTGATCTAGTAACACTTTCATTAACTTACTGATATCGAAGACGTCTTTATTTTTTTCATTCTTAGTCTTGCTGTCTCCTGACGATTTTATTCCGCCTCGACAAGATCTCTGGCGCTGAAGGGATTAATTAATGATGACTATCAAAGGCCTCCAGCCCCTAAGGAGTTCTTAACCTTACTAAAAGTAGCCAGAAAAGTAAATGCCAACTGAATGAAGCTGTGACCGTGTGAGAGGGAGGTGGGAAGTTTAGAAAGGAAAAGTGCAAGGTGGCAGACTGGCAGCTGCTGGATGGATATTGCCTTACTGCATCAACATTCAAATGCTTGGGGTCAGTCTAATACTTTTCATGAAGAGACACCAGCGCTGCATCCAACTATGCCGCAGATCAGATGATGACACTTTCAGTATAGCAACGCCTTCCCTGTTTTGTCCTGGGCATTTATAGGCGATTTTATTCAGCATATAAGGGACCCGTAATCTAATGAAAAAAAATCTTCATAAACGCCTGAAGTGGCCAAGAAAAGTTTTGCAATAAATTCTGAAATAAGATGATGTTTCTCTGTGTTATTCTGGGTGACACCGGATCACTTTTTCAGCATAGTTTTGACTTCTGTGAATTATAGTGTTAGAAATGATCTCCATTAAAGACTTCATCACGGTAGGTCGTGTGGTAAACTGATTAAGGTTATTTCAACCATGTTCTGATGATCAGACATGCAATGAAATCGTGTCCATTCAGACAGCAGTTCATTTCCTTAATTTCCTGACCGCCACCTTCAACCAGAGAGGTTAATGGAGGGAGGTTCTTTTTCCTTCTGGACCAAGTAATGGCTCCTAAAACGAGTAAAACAGTCTCGTAGTGGCAGAAGTAAAACTAATGTTTTCCTTTGACTTTTTTCTATCTTTGTGCAGAAACATGTGCGAGGCGGTAGCTCAATCGGTAGAGAGATGGTCTGCAGTCCTACCGGACCTAGGTTCAAATCCCCGCTGGGGCAGAGAACAGTTTAAGGATTTGAATTTGATAAAAATCAGACTTTGCTGATCTACCAGAAGACCCGCCGACATGTCGTAAAAATACCCCAGCTAAAACCAATACACCAGTCCTGTATGAGACAGGCTTTACATGGTTACTTTGTGCAAAAAAGAAGGAACAAATGACAAGGAGCCCTCAAACTCGCCCCCTCAAAAAAAAAAAATAAATAAATAACAGGGAGCCAAACAAAAGAACTGTTCGTTTCGAGATGCCTGGACACACTGCGTTTGAAAGACTGGAGATGACAGACAACAAGAAATACTGACAGAGGGAGACAGTTCCACAGATAACCTGTTGCATACCTGCAGGACTGGGAGAATCGGTTAACTCTTGCATTAGAGGGTTGGACAGAAAAGGGATAAGAGATGTTAAAAGGGTGCTACGCACCCGCCGTAGTGGTGGCGGGATGCAAGCAGACAGTTCAGAGAAGCAGTGCCCATTGAAGCAGTCGTAATAAAGAGATAAAGATGCAACAGTGCAGCGAAGATAAGGAGGTTGAAGGATGCCAGTAAGAGGAAGGAGGTAATGAGAAGAAATGCCTTTGAAAAGAGGTGCATGTGGGGAGCCTCCCCACAAACGAGAATTGTGCTCAACACAGGGGCAAATAAAAGCCGTGTATAAAATCAACAACTGTGAAGGGGTAAAGTAGGTACGTAGTCGGCTTAGCAAACCTAATCTCTTGGAAGCAGACTTAACAATAGAGGTAATAATTGATCTTTCCAAGATAAATCCTGAGAGAATGAAACCCCAAGTGTGTTTAAGAATATGCAGGGTTGAGTTGAATATTGTTATAAATTAGAGGATACTCCTGTGGAAGATTTTGTTGGACTGAAAGATGTAAGAACTTTGTCGTTGATACAGTAATAACAACAACATTACATTTACCTCAATAAAAGATTTGAACTAGGTCAGACAATATGTGTGTTATAGCCTCATCCCTTGCTTGTTGACGTAACTGCTGAGATGGACGCTGTAGGAAGCGAATGGAAAGGCGAAGAGAAGAAGCATTAGGGTATGAGTCGATAGGGTTAGATATACAGTACAGCTTCGAAGGTCGCTGATGAACAGAAAAGAGTTGGTGATAGGACAGAGCCCTGAGGAACACCACTATCGATAGCTCTAGAAAAAGAAAGGTACCTGTCAGCAACAGTAGCTATAGAAACATTAAGAGGGCAGCATGGAAATTAAAGATTTATGCCAGACTCGATCGAAACCCCTCGTGACGTCAAATGAAATGGCAGAGCTTCCGCCAAAGTTCCGAAAGGAGGATGACCAGGATTCTGAAAGCTAGGTGAGTAGATCGCCAGTGAAGCGACCTTGACGGAACCCTTACTGACGATCAGAAAGGAGGTTGTGATAGGAAAGATGCTTTAAAAACTGTTTGTTAAGAAATGAGTCAAAAACTTTGAAATACAGGATATTAAAGCTATTGGGCGATAGTTAGAGGGTTGGGAATGGTCACCCTTCTTTGGGACTGGCTGAATGAGAGCAAACTTCCAGCAAGAAGGAAAGGCACAAGTTGACAGACAAAGGCGAAAGAGTTTACCTAGGCAGGGAGTAAGCACAGAAGTACAGTTCTTGAGGACAACAGGAGGGACTCCATCAGGCCCATATGCCTTGTTAGTATTGAGGCCAGTGATGGCAGAAAATACAACATGAAGAATTTTTAATGTCAACCTTGAGGAAGTCGGGGGGGGGGGGGGGGGGAGTGATGGAGGAACAGCACCGGAATCGTCAATGGTGCAACTGGAGGAGAAAGCCTGAGTGATGAGTTATGAAGGGGATCGTCTGGTAGATAAGTAAAGTTTACTTTTAACGAAATTCCAATCCTTAAATCGTTCCCTGCCCCACCCGAGATTTGAATTTTGGTCCACGAGGACTGCAGGCCGTCTCTCTATCGCTTCGGCCACCGCCTTCCCCAATGCTTCCATGGCCG
>JAGKTI010031596.1:0-10176 GCA_018397915.1 Birgus latro
CCCCTGCCCTCCAACCCCCACCACCACCCCCACCCTTTTCCCCCCACCCCCTCCTGACCCCCGACTTACCATCCCCCACCCTACCCTCTCTACCCTCACCCCCACCTCCCCCAAGCATCCAGTCACCATCCCACAACCCCCACACCCCTTCACATCTCCCCCTCCACAAATCCCCCACTGTATCGCACTCACCGATTTTCCCCGTCCTGAGCGTATGTCAAAACATTATGATGGCCGTCTTTTAGGGGTTAAGAATTTGCTGAACTGCAGTGGTATCAGCTTATATCACAGATACTGGTATGTAAAGTTCAAGTGAAATGCATTATCAGGATGATAATTGTTCCATCCATCCATCATCCAATCCTAAGTTGCCCCAGGAGGATCTTAGGAGCCCTGGGCTAGGCAGGTTGGTCTTGACATTTAAGATTATATGAAAATATAGTTTTTTCCATGTGTTATGACAAAATAATTAAGGTTGGGTCATTCCCAGATCAGTAAGGATGGACGGCTGTCATATGGTCAGAAGGTCCCCAAGGATGTCATCACGTGTGCCGGAGAGCAGCAGCGCATCATAGAAGCTGAGCATGTTGACCAGATCTCAGGTACCCCAGACTCAGTAAAGATAATCCTCCAGTCTGGTGGCAAGTTTTATAACTCATTTTCCCAGATTGGAACTGTTGTTTTTGTATTTATTTTCAGGCTCGGGAACAGCCAGTCCCACTTAACCCTTTTTGAGATGTAGGGACCTGAGGCTAGAATATGGTATTTCTGAATATTCATGAGAAAGTGGCTGGTGAAGCTATTTTTACTCTATGCTGTCACTGGTTGCTAAACTGCACCACCTGTGAGATGTCATTTATCTGAAGCCAACCATGTGATGTTTACTGAGGCTGGTTTGGAAGGAACTCTGTCAGAGATGATAAGGGTCAGCCCATTTTGCATTTTAAGAAGGGAATGGAGGTGGAGTCAGACCCAAGTGATGAGACCACTCCCATTGAATGCAGTAGCCATCCATGGCTGAATGACCTGTCATGACCTGCCCCTTTCAGAGTTAAGTAGAAAGAGATGTATTCTTGTTGCCAGATAGGTCAGTGGAAAAGAGGCATGGCTACTGGGGTATATCAACAGTCGTTAGAGGTGGAATAGCATTGACTCTCTCTCAAGTCCAACCTCTTCCAACAACTCTCCTTTGTTTAAGCTACCTAGCAACTTCGCATTGTTTTGTTTATAAAGTCTCCAACATTCATGCAGCTATGGTCAAGTAATGGTGGTTCTCCACGCTGTTTGATCTCTGGCAGCGTCCCTAGGCAGTCCCTTATCCCTGCAATTACATTCCATGAACTGTCCCAGGTCTTTATTGGTCTGCTTCTCACAACCGTATCCCTGATTTTCACGTATATTTCCATTCTCTATGGGTATTCGTCTCAATACTACAGCCAGCCACCTTAGCCAAGTAGCCCTAGTGGGATACGTTTGGTTAGGTTAGGTCAGGTTAGGTTAAAATAGGTAATTTTGCTTGGGAAACACATTGAGCATATTTTCAAGAAAAACCTATGGTTAGTTTTGAAACGATGGGGCGAGCATTGTTCCTGGCTGAGGGTTCCTGGTGATGAGACGAGTACGCATACAGAACGGATATATGCTGATGTTCACACCTCTCACTTTCTGCACCCCATTGTCATCCTCCATCCTCTCCACATGCCCACTTGCCCAGACCATCTCGTTTTACCGCCCCCTCTCATCACAACACCAGTACGGGGCTACCTTGGTTTTACGACGGGATGCATTAAGAAAAAACCATCACCAGGTGGGGTATCATATAGTGGGGTAGAATTAATATATAATGTATAAGGATGCATTTTTGAGCCTTGGGATTTCTCCCCAACCAAGTCCTAAGCCCACCCAAATGAGTCCAAAAGCAAGTTTATAGCCAATGTAAATGGCCTAACAGCTGTAACAGAAGCTAACCTGAGCCTAAAACCTGTTAATAACTCACCAAAACCAAATCTTAAAATCATAAACAATAGGTCAGAAAATATCCTGCCTGTCATCCTTGCTACCCCCCCCCCCCTGAGGCTAGAGGACATGTGGTGCTCCCTAGCACTCACTCATCCTCCTCAAAGCCCTCAAACCCCATCTCCAGGGGGTTAAGGCTGGCGAGACGGGGTGATGGTAATGGTAGACTAATGCAGTGGCTCAGGGGGAGGCAATGGAATCCGAAGCAATGACTCACGAGGTGGCGGTGGGATGCCACACGATGACTGACGAGGTGGCAAGGGAGACTGATGCAGTTGCTCACGTGTTAGTGAGAAAGACAGATGCGGTGGCTCACATGGTGGTGAGGGAGACAGTGGCGGTGGCCAAAATGGTGTTGGGGTTGGAGACCGAGGCTGGGACAAGGGAGGTAGTGATGGAGTGGGGGAGTGCACCAGTGGAGACTCAGGTGGCACGGAGGGAGACGGGGATCTGCTGGACATGAGGTCCAGCACCTGGGACCAAGCATAACGTCCTCGGTGGTTGGAGGCCTTGGGAGCTTCTCTGCTGGTGGAGGCCTGGGGAGGTTGTTGGCTAGTATAGAGCTGGGGCGATCGTCAGCTGCTGGAGGGCTGTGGAGATCCTCTGCAGGGAGATAGCATGGTGGGGTCTTGCATAAAGAACAATGTGATTGTCGTTAGCCTTGCCGCTCGCCTCTCATTCAACATCTCTTGGTACACCTTCATGCCCTCCTCCAGACAGTCAGCTGCATCCCAGCTTTGTCCTGGGAGAGGGTTGTTTATCCTCATCAAGGAGATGGCCATGTCAACATGGGCCACCATCTCCTTTAGAATCTTTATGTTCAGGGCTCTTATCTCTGGGATAGCTTCCTTCTCCTGTGCCTCCTGGTGGGCTCATTGGCTGTCTGTGATGAGGATCTCCTTGTTACTCAGTTTCTCCATGTGGCTGTCCAGGACCTCCCCCACGTCCTCCTCGTCCATCTCACCAAATCCCGCCTCGTGTGACAGCTGTACAATGTCCTGCCTCACCCCTTCCACCGCCGGTGCTCGCACGCCCTCGGGGAAGCCGGTGAACGAGTGAACACACTCCGGCAACAGCTTGTGCTACATTCCATTCATGGTGGCCTGACTAACCCACCACCAACCACCCGTGATGTTCTAGATGGTGTGCCTGATATTGTACCCCCACCAGAATAATTGCACTGTTGTCTGGTCATCGCTGTCACATGCCCTCACCAGCTGCTGCGTAGTTCGCCAGAGTTAGTAGGCTTTGAAGGTGGTGATCACCCGCTGGTCCATAGGTTGCGACAACAATGTGGTGTTGGGGGACAGGAACACCACTTAAGTGTTGGTGGCCCAGTCTTTCATTGCAGGAGGGTGGCTAGGCATGTTATCTGCCACCAAGAGGAATCGATTAGTTAGGATTTCCTTGGAGGCATACTTCGGAACATGAGAGAGGTACGAGTGGAAGTAGGAAGAGCAGATGTCAGACATCAGCCAGGCCTTCTTGTTAGACTTCCAGATTACCCCCAGGGTGTCCTTGACGAAGCCAATTACAGCCCTCGGATTCTCTGAGTGGTGGACTAGGAGCAGCTTTAACTTAACCACTTAACCGCGGGCCGTCACTTTCGTCACGTTCGGTGGCGATGGCTCAAGCCGTGGGCCATCAGTTTGGTGCCTCTGTTTTCTTTTTAAGTAGCCGGGGCTTTCAAGATATAAATATACATTTTCTGCCTTTTTTTTCTCTATTCAATGGATTTCCTTAACTGTACCTTCGTCAACAATTCTTATATAAACAATTACGTTACATTTATATATATTTATCGATTTTAAACAAACTTTCCAATGCAAGAAGGGCAGCTGGCCACGAGTTCAAACTCGCACACCTTACCCTTACTGTGGTGTAACTCAGACTGAGCTACCAGTAAAACCTCGATATAACAGACTTCAGTAGACCGGAATTCACTTTTATCGGACTCGAGGAGCTATCGGACTAAACTCCTATATATCGGAAAAAGTCTGATAAAGCCAGAAAGCAGTCCGGACTGCCTGACAACTTCAGCTATGTTCACCACAATAAGACAAGTAAAAGACATGTTTTTCAGTGCACAGTACAGTATTATTATACCATTTGATTAATGTAGTGAAGGTATAACACAGTACAATACTGCAATGGTGGTGAAAACCACTAATGCAATCCGGACTAATGTCTGATATATCGGAAAAAGTCCGGATTAGCAGGGGTAAGTCCGGATGTCGCTTTTATCGGAAAATCGCATATTTTGGACTGGCCTGAGCCCCAATTAGTCCGTTATAGTGAGGTCTTACTGTATATGAAAAATTTTAGGAGAACCCTGAGTGCTATTTATATCACTCAGGCTAGTTTTGGCCAATATTTAAAAAAAATAAGCCAGGGCACAAATTATCACTGGCTGGAAGTGCCAGGACCGCCTCCCACAACCTCGCGGTTTAGGGGTTAAAGTCACCCTTGGCGTTGCCCCCCGGCAGAAGTGTAAGCTGGTCCTTCAAAGCCTTGAACCTCAGCACAGACTTCTCTGCTGTTGCAAGATATGTCTTCCAAAAAAGTCCTGCCTTGTCGAAGTTCAAGACTTAGCTTTGGACTGTAGCCACCGTCCGCAATTATTTGTTTCAGCTCGTCAGGGAAAACTGCTGCTGCCTCCACATCTGTGCTAGTCGCCTTGCCAGACATATTCATGTGGCGCAGGCTTGTCCACTTCCTGAAGTGGTCAGACCAGGCATGGTTGGCTTTAACCCGCCGAGTCCCACTGACGTACGATGCACGTCGCTACTTTTTTCTGCTGACAGACCCAGCGATGAGCATTGTACGTCACTCAATTGCAAGGCCTATTGTGTGCACATTTTTCAACATTCACGGGTGATTTTTGGTAGGCTTATGTGGGAGACCTTCCTCTACTTGCTGTCAAGCGGGGATACTGCCTGGCCCCACCTAACCCCCCTTCCTCCCCTCCTCCCCCCACACTGGGCAATTCACCTGTTAGCTGTAACCTGGCCAGTAAAGGTATGTTGGCCCAAGGTCTCTCCAATTATGAAATTCACGGTGAAAGTGATTCCTGAGGTGAAGGACAAAGAAACAAAGAAGCTAGAGGTAGAAACAAACAGAAGTGATGAGGTGGTAATGTCATAAAGGAAGGTGCCATATACTGGGGTTTTGGGTGAGTGAACAGTGCTTATAAGTGCCTATATTATTGTGTGATAACCAATATAGACTTGTACTACACATAAATTCGTACCAAATAAATGATATTAATACGTAGTTTAAAGTGGCTTGATTTAGTTAAGCCTTCCATAGTTCGTTTTCTTTAGCCAGGTACCCTGAAAAAGAAGGAAAACGTAAGGTTGCGTGACACCTGTATCAACATGTCTAACCTCAGAATTGCGATTTCTCTATGAATTTTCGATGTTTCTCACCAAAAGCGAAGGTTTCAGCTAAAAAACAAAAAGTCGAAAATCGGTCGGGATCTCGGGGTAGGCTGAGTAAAAAAAACGGTTGGGACTGGACGGGTTAAAGGTTTCACTTGCATCCAAATTTCTCCTCACCTTTAAATCATCCCAAAGGGAGAGTGCCTTGGTACAGATGAGCTCCTGACTCATGGGCACCTTCTATCTGTTCTGGTCCTCCACCCACGTGTGGAGCATCCACTCCATCTCCTCCATCACTGGCTCCCTGTGGCGGGTGGTGTGGGGGGTGCTGAGGGTTACAACCTCCCCAGCGGCAGTCCTGATGGTGGCAGCTTTCTTTACAATAGCTGAGACAGTCGACTGCAGCAGGTGGAAAGCTGAGGCGATGGCACATGCGTCCTCGCCTTTGCCATGCTGCTTCAGAATATCTAACTTCACTTCCATTGAAATACTTTACGCTGGTGCTTCACCTGCATGCCACTTAACTTCAAGTAGGGTTGCCACAACCACCACCACATTCAGTGCCCTAACCAAACATTATCACACTTATTTTGCACAAGAATGACACAAAATCACACACCACACACGGTTATTATCACTCCTTTACTCACTGGCACTGCTGGAACACAGTTACAATGCACTATGATAGCAGCTTGTGTAATATTGGTGATGTAACACAATGCGGGGTAGGTGAGTGTGCGAGTGATCCTCACTTGGTGACGTTCAGTCAAGAAGAACAATATGGATGCATGCGGGGACTGCATGAGCATTTCTCTGCATTCTGGTGGGCAGATGGGCTCAACTGGCCGTGGAGTGCGTGTGATTCAGACTTTTAGGTGATCACCTGTAGATGATACCTCGCAGGCTCCTTGCAGGCTCCTGGCCTTTGGTTCCTTTTTCCTTGCATTAAAAAAAACACACAAAAAACAATGGGGGTAGGCCTACGACGGGAGGGGTAGGGTGGTATTTCTACCTCCATCGCCAGTCTGGGATATTGCGTAGCAGAGTATCGTATAGCAGGGTAACCCTACAGTCAAGTCCCATCCTTCCTCTCAACTCTTCCGTCGTAAACTTAGCCCTCCCAGGTCTTGCACTCAAGGATGTGCTACACATTCATCTAATAATTTCATTTCTGTACATTTCAGCCTATGGATATCCTTTTCCATTACTTCCCAGGTCTCACTACCATACATTATTACATCATCATCATCATCATCGTCATCTGGACCTCCGTTCCCACCCTAGGGCAGGGTGAGGGGTAGCAACGTCCAGACAGCCCAGATTTGCCCAGTCTAATGGGCCATGCTTCCATTCACTCGCCGTTCAAGCCCCTGGAATCCTGGCTCTATCTGATGTGCCCAAAACATTCACCACATTCTGTAGCTTCACAGAAACGTATCTGGTAGAGCCAGTCCAGACACTGTCACATTAAAAAAGGGTGCTGAATCCCTGATCATGCACTTCTCACAACATTCATCCAGCCAGCTCAATCTGTTGTCAGTTCCCTAGCCTCACCAACTTCCAAATCTCTCTTCCTCACACACTCATCCACCATATCCCTCCACCTTCTTCTTGGCCTACCTTGCCACCTCTCTCCTTCAGATTCACTCAGATATACCTTTTTCACCACTCTGTTGTTATCCATTCTATCCACATGACCATACCACCTCAGTACACTCTCTTCGATTCTGGTGTCCACAGATTTCTTCACTCCACATCCTTCACAGATCACATTATTTCGTATCCTATCCACTCTCTGTACTCCACATACATTCCTCAGCAGTCCCATCTCCACTGCTCTCACCCTTGACTTTTCATTTTCATGCCACACCATATTCTCACATCCATGTTAAAGTTGGCACTAACACTCATTCATGTAAGCCTTGTGCAGCTGCAACACTCAAGCCTCTGTTTATCAAGGCCTTCAGTGTACCAGCTACTTTCCTTCCATGTGTCACTCTACTTTCCACTTCTTTTGCACATTTTTCTCTCTTTTCTATCACAGTACCCAGGTATTTAAACTCTTTCACCAGTACCAGTCTCTCTCCATTCACTGTAACATTGCACTGGGAGTCACCTTCTCTCTCAATAACCATCGCTTTACTCTTTCCTACATAAATTTATTCTCAAGGCACAACACTCGCAGATATCAGCAAAACTCTACACTAGTCTCCCAAGTTCTTGTCTTGTATTTGCAAGTAGTATTGCATCATCAGCTTGCAACCAATTTGAGATAATCCATCCATAACCATTCATTACCAGTGTCATCCCCCTCTCCATTACTCATGTTTTTTCATCTCTCATCACTCTATCCATATACATATTGAACAACCATGGGGAGGGACATCACACAACCTTGTCGCACATCCACACAGATCGTGACCCATTCACTTAGATGCCCAGTTACCCTTATACTTGCTTCACTACCATCATAAAAACTCTTGACGGCACCTAGCAGCTTACCATCTACATTGTACTTGCACAAAACCTTCCACAGTCTTTCTCTGTATACTTTGTCATATGCTTTTTCAGATCCATGAATGCCATAAACACTTCACAGTCTTTCTCACAAGCCTTTGCCACTGTCTGTCTTACTGCAAATATTTGATCCACACATCCCCTGCCACTCCTAAAGTCACCCCGTTTGTCACTCACCAGGACTTCAGATATCTCTCTTACTTTCTCTGTAATAATTCTTATATACTGTATACCTTCACTACCTCATTCAGTAAACTTATTCCCGGATAATTCTTGCACTCACTTTGCTCACCTTTATTTTTGTACAGGGGTACAATCACACCCTTTCTCCACTCTGCTGGCACAGTTTCACTTATCCATGCCTTCTTACATACCTCCAGTTAGTACTTCATTCTGCTCTCTCCATTACACTTAATCATCTTTGCATACACCTCATCAACCCTAGCTGCTTTCCCATTTTTCAGCCTCCTCACAGCATTCCTCACCTGTGCGAGTGTCACGTTTCCCATAACTGCATTCCTTCTCTGCACACCCCCAAAACCAATCATGTTTACAGCAGCTCTGCTTTCTTTATTCCCATTCATCAGGCTTTCAAAATATTCTTTCCATTTGGTCCTTTCTTCATCCCCATTGGTTAATAATTTACCACTTACATCCTTTCCACTTTCACATTTCTTTCCGCAGTCACTTCTAAATTTCCGCACGTCTTTCCAGAATAACTTCCTATTTTCAGAGTAATTTGCATTCATTTTTCTTCCTAGATCATCATTTACCTCTTTCTTTTTCCTCTTCACTAGTCTCTTTACATACTTCATGCTCTCAATATATTCAGTTCTTATTTCAACTGAACCCTTGTCCTGTAACAAATCTAACTACTTCTTCCTTTTTTCCTCCATTGCTCTCTTAACCTCTTCATCCCACCATGCTGTACCTTTCTTCTTTGTTGTTATTCTTGCCACACCACACACCGCTTTGGCATTCCTAATTAAGCAAAATCTATATGCATTCCGCAGGCTGTCCAGCTCCATTTCATTCCAATTCACTGATTCTAACCCCTCCCTTACTTTGGTCCTGCATTCATCTGCCATATCTTTGATCCACAGCTTCTCAACTTTCAGTCTTGTTCCCTGACTGCTTCTCTTTCTCCTGGTTCACCTCACTCCTCTCAGCTTGATCTTGCATACCACAGTCATATGATGTGACAGACCTCCACATTGTCCTCACATGGCCCTCGTATTAGCAACCATTCCCAGCATCTACCTCTCTGCATGCACATATTCAATCAGGCTCCTTTCAACATGATCCCTGTACCCTGTGTACCATGTAGTAGTACTAATACTTGTTCCCTAGGCAGCCCGGCCGAACAGCCCCGAGTCCCTAAGGAAGGTCACGGCCAAGACTGGGCTTTCCCACAGAGCTCTTAGGAAGAGTATGTTGTGTCATCGGTGTAGTTGATTCTGTGCAATGCAGTCTTCCATAATGTTCTTAATAGTATGGGGTGCTGTGTTACATCCTGGACAGGCGTCAGCAACAGAGTCATCCAGCCTCTTCTGATAACTTATGAGGGCTGGATGATGCCCACATCTCACCCTGGCCAGGTGGACCCTGTCCTCACGAGAAAGATGGGATTCAGAAGGATGGATATCAGGAGGCCGTGCATGTAGCTGTGTGTTGTCTTTAAGTGATTGAATGGAGCAGCGAGTGATTTGTGTATGAATATGCTTCTGGAAGCTGGTTTGAGGCAGGCAAGGGGGGAGAGATGACAGTATTTGTGTATGATATCATATGCTGTGTTGTTTTGATGTTCCTTGATGTTTGTGGATGTGCTGCCATGTAGTGTAGTGGATGTTGTGGGTTTGTGGAGGCTGCAGCGAGAATTTGGGTGCCTCTCACATCTAGATGATCCTTGACTTTAAGGACTTTGGTTTCTTGGTGTTGGTGGTCTATGGGTTTAGTAGCTGTGCAACCTGTGATTATTTTTAGGTCCTTGTTCTGTATGGTCTGAAGAGTGTCATAGTGAGTTTTAGTGAGGTTAGGAGCCCAAGGAGGGCTTGCATAATTCATCACTGAACATATATATTGTTTGTATACTCTGGTGATGGTTTCTTAGTTGTGTCCAAATGTTGTATGGGCAAGTGACCTCAAGGCATTGAGTCTTGGTGTTAATTTATTTTTGATGTTTGTAATGTGTTGTTTTAATGACACTGATGTATTGTATGTTACACCAAGGATTTTGGATGTGTGTGTGTGGGGGGGGGGGGGG
>JAGKTI010031597.1:0-12097 GCA_018397915.1 Birgus latro
ATAATATTGTCAATGTCTTATGACACTCTCCAGTTAAACATCGTTGTGTGTGGACGTTGCAGATAGGTTGTGTCATCAAGCGACGCTGGGTCATGGAGTCAGTGCCCGGCTATTGCATCGAGAGTCACAACAACCAGTGCCCGAAAGGCCTTTACACTTTTTCCACTTAGTCCCTTTTCAGTTCACAGTACCGTCCAAGTCGATTGGTCCACTTAGTAAGCTTATTATTTATAAAATGTAATATTTTGGTTATAAGTGCGTGAGAAGCGGAGTGTGGTATTGCTTCGTCATGCAAAGCATTGTGTACGCTGAGATTGCACTCTGTATTATTCTTGGATTATGATTATTTACCTAGATATGTTATGTGGTGTAAACCCAAGGTAAAATAGGGAAGATTTCCCTAGAAATAGAGTAAACTGTGTAACACGATGTAACTGGGTATCACTACGAGTCCTTATGAGACCGTGGTTTATGGGAGTTTCCCCTGTTGATGAAGTTTTCTATGACACAGTCAGGTTGAGCGAATTCTCATGTACTGCGATAGGTGAGTCAAGTGTTTTATAAACTGTGTAGAATAGAGCTTCCATTCTCTCAAATATTCTGGTGTATCGGAGACTATTGTTGTATTATGGTCCAGTAATTAAATCTTGCTCGTTACTTATTCATTCTGTGTAATTTAAGGTTAACAATAGATAAGTATACTTTATTAGAATGTGTTTGGTATAAATCCTCTGGGGAGTATACATAAGACTGAGTGGCCCGCAAGGCATGTTTGATCTATAAGAACCACGCTCTCATATATTATACTCACGCTACCCTGTTATTGCCATAGGCCTTTTGTCCCTTTTATCATCATATGGGACTAATATCATTAATACTTTTTTTTCCCGGCAATTGCTGGGTGGTGGCAGCGATACCAAATTACTTTAATTATTTAACGAGGCCATCTTAATGTTCTGGCAGTAACAGAAAACACTGAAATAATACTTTAACCTAGTATCAGTAAATTTCTCGTTAGTATCAAAATTCTATTATTACACTGACGGGAAAAGACGGTAGGATTTAGATGAATATAGGTGGCATATTAGAAGTAAATAGTTCATTTGTTGTATTACATGCTAGAGGCCCACTTGATCTTATTTAGAACCCCTGGGAGGTAAAATTTTCAAGTATCAGCCGGAAAGTGATCGGTAAATTCCCACAGTTAAAGTATATGCATTTTTGCAGAATGTTCAGAGAGTATCTTTAGCTGGCCATAGCCAGATACCCCAGACATTGGATATTGATTCGGACGTGGAATTGAGAGTGTATCGGGCCCTGGAGCCAAAGCCAGTTCTTTTTTCTTTGATGAACGAGTCAGTGGAGTACTCGAGTGGCCACATGTTCTGTGTATATTCTGGTTAAGATAGCTAATAGAAGCGTTCCTTCTGTTTCACCATGAGTTGGCAGGATGTGGAAATTAAGATTGAGGACGAGGAGTATGGTCAGTCAGAGACGCAGCAGACTCCCGAAATTAGCCTGTCCTCAGACTTCAGGTTGTATTCAAACAATGATGTGTAACGTATGATGTGTAACGTAAATCCCCTAAAACCACGTGATGTTCCAGTACTAGAACTGATTCAATTGCAGAGTATTGATGCAGCAGCTCGCCTGGAAATGTTCTTTGAAGCGGTAGAGCAGTGTAGCCAAGATGATGCAAAGCGTTTACAAATTGCGAAGAGTCGAGTAAGCACAGACTTAGCAGTGTTCATACACAACGTCCAGATTAAGAGACGAGTAACTACGTGGTTGACATTTAAGGCGATCCTTAGGTCAGAATTTGCTATCGAAGTAACTATCGATCGGGCATGGCAGGAATTGGATTCAGCGTGCCGCGATTGGGTAGAATCACCTCATTCTTTTACGCATCACTATATATGTAAACATGCGGCCGTTGAGCACAAATTTCCTGGTGAAAGGTTCCCTAACCGAGATAAAACAATCAAACGTAAGTTGTGGTATGGATTGCCTCTTCCATCAAGGAGTAAGTTAGAAGCTTTTCTGGATGATGATTACCCACTAAAGAAGTTCATAGATAGAGTCGAGAATGAACGCCAATTGTTGGAAGCAAGTCAGGCCTCCCAAGTAAATATGTTACCTCCTGAAAGAAGCATGAAAGATAGGGTGTCAGACAACCAGCTATCATCGTCTACATCACTGAAACAGAGTAACTTTTCGAATCTAGACGGACCGGAAGAAGTAGTAAAGGATCTAAAGCGCCAGAATCGTGAGCTTAAGTCAAGCCTGGCACAAGGAGTCAAGGGTCGACCTAATAACCCTAAAGTATACAGTAATAAATACTGTGCCCATTGTCGAGCTTTTTCTCACTATCTCAGAGATTGTTGGCGTAAACCCCCTCCTGGACACTGTTTTGATTGTCGCAGATCTGGATGTCGGCGAGGTGAGCGCGAGTGACCTGGGCGTGGTCCCGACACCACGGCTCAAAGCGTCTCTCCGGTAGTAACTCCGGCTCAGCAGATATGACTAGCCGGCGGTCAAACATCTCCCACTATCAGTGTCATAACAAATAGGAAGATGTTAGAAGGTGTTGTAGACACCGGCAGTAGTTATACTTTGATCAAGTAGTCTGCATTTAAACGAATCGGAGGAGAACTGAATACCCGACATAATCCACCGCACTTACAAGGTATCACAGGCGCACCCCTGAGAATTCTAGGAATGTTGCGAGCTGAAATAGCGGTCGGTGATGAGAAAGTGCACAAGCAATGGATCCCGGTAGTACCAAATTCTTATCTTCGTACAGATATTCTCCTGGGATGTGATGTGTTGAGCCAAGCTACACTCATGTGGGATGGAGTGAAGAGAGTTATGATGTGGGGTGGTGCACCTTATGTAGTAAGTCATATCCGTCGACAGAAGAACAAGGTGAGGAGAGTCAAAGATGAACCTGTTGTAATGTCTAAGCCGAAACAAACCTTCTCACAGATTAATCTCCTTTCGTCTTTGCAGTTGGACCCTTACCAAACTAAATTCATGTCTGTATCTGTGAAAGTGGAACCAGAAGCCAATCTTATCGTCTATCCACAGTCTAGAATGAGTCATAATAGTCACCCTTATTTGGTCCAAGTAAACGAGTCAAGTAACATCTATGTTCCACTGATTAACAACACTAAAAAGGCGAAAGTGTTACGAAAAGGAACTATCATTGGTTCGTATGAGAAAGTGACTAGCCCAATCCCTGACAAAGTTAACCTCACTAAAATACGTAATGAGAATGATCACGTTGAGCAGAAAGGTTCTCGTAGTCAGAAACTAAAAGCTTTAATTGATGTACAGAAATGGCAACAACTCACTGAAGGCCAGCGTAAAGAACTTACTGAACTAATTTTAAAGTATGACCCTCTATTCATTCTAGATCAAGGAGAATTAGGTCTGATCAAGGGTCCTCCAGCTCATATTAAAGTCGAAAATCCTCAGCCCAGTCGAGGCCCAATGTATCGCTATCCGGTGAAGGCTAAACAAATTATCACTGATATGTTGAAGGATACGGAAAATCGAGAGATCATTGAAAGATCCACTTCAGCCTGGTTATCACCTATTGTTTTGGTCAATAAACCCGATGGGAGTAAAAGAATGTGCCTCGATTACCGCCATGTTAACCGGCATCTCGCATCCGATGTCTATCCACTTCCGCGGCTAGATGAATTAGTGGACCAAGCTGCTGGACATCAATATTACGTCTCTGGACATGCGAGAGGCATATTTTCAGATTTTATTAGATGAGGAGAGTCGAGATCTGACAGCTTTCAGTGATGGTGTGGCTCTATCGTTTTCGTCGTCTTCCCTTTGGACTTGACTGTTCTCCAGCCATCTTCTCACGTCAAATGGTTAATTTGCTAACACCTCTTCTACAGAAAGGTTGGGTTAAAAATTACCTAGATGACTTGATCTTATGGGCCCCAAGTTTTCCTACCTTATTGGATCGGTTAAGACAACTTTTTGAACTGCTTGCTAGTAATGGTGTAAATCTAAATCTCAGTAAGTGTGAATTTGGATGTAAAGAAGTGACTTTCCTAGGACACCAGATTTCGGCAGAAGGTAGTAAACCTGATCCAAAGAATATAGAAGCCATAGTTAAAATGAAGCCACCCACCACTGTGAAAGAAGTGAGACGATTTCTCAGTATGTGCGGATTCTATAGAAAACATGTACCATCGTTCGCACGCGTAGCTACACCACTCACTAACTTGACAAAATCACGAACCACTTTTCTCTGGACGGGCGAATGTCAGAACGCATTTGAACATCTTAAATCTTGCCTTACCAATGCCCCCGTTCTAGTTGGAGCTAAGGGAGATCAGCCATTCATTCTTACTACGGATGCAAGTAACACCCACATTGGGGGAGTTCTTAAGTACAAGCTGATGGTACTAATAAGCCAATTGGGTATTTCTCAAAAAAACTAACCCCTTGCGAGTCTCGCTATTCAACCACCGATAAAGAGGCTCTAGCAATAGTTCTTGCATGCCGGAATTATCACCATTACTTATGGGGTACACGGTTCACAGTGGTCACAGATCACCAACCACTGACCTGCATTTTCAAACGCAGGACTAAATCACCAAGAATGAACCGTTGGATTCTGGAAATGAGACAGTACAATTATGATATACAATATCTCAAAGGTAAAGATAATTTCGTTGCGGATCAGTTATCACACCCAGTTCGAGTGGTAGTCCGATCACCTGAAGCCACTTGGCTTGGGTTGAACCGAGAACAGATGAGAGATCGCCAGAGAGTAGAACCAGTATGGGCAGAACTTGCGCAGTATTTAGAAGGTGGTAGGCTTCCCACTAAGAGACTGCCTAAGAATACTTTAGATCTTTAGATCAGTTTGCCTTGGTAGAAGAAATATTGTATTATGTACGTGTAAAGGCAGACGGTAGTCTTAATTATAGTCTCATAGTTCCTCGTACATTAGTTGTTCAGGCATTGCAACACGCCCACGAAATGACAGGACATCTAGGGCAGAAGAAAACTATTAAGAAAGCGGAAGAACTGTATTATTGGCAAAACTTAAAAGTGGATGTTTGTGATTATGTTAAAAAGTGTGTAACTTGTCAAAGATTTAAGCAGAACACTGGATTGCAGCAACAGTGGAAGGAATTACCCCCAGTGAGTAAACCACTGGAGAGGATTGGTATAGACCTCACAGACAGGGTTGCTGGAACCCAGGGTTATCAATATGTGCTTACTGTAGTGGACCACTATAGTCATTTTGTCAGGTTTTTCCCCCTTACAACTAAACAGACCACACAAATTACAGACAAGCTAGGGCAGTATGTGGCAGATTATGGCACTCCCCGTGGAATAGTCCTGGATAACGGAGGAGAGTTCACCAGTCAAGAGTTCCAGCGATTTTGCCAGCAACACCAAATCACCTTGTACTACATGACCCCTTATCATCCCCAAGGAAATGAAGTGACAGAGAGGATGCACAGGACCCTGAAATCCGTCCTCTTTGCTTTATGTCAGGGCCACCCTCTCCGATGGCCCCAGTTACTCCAGTCTTGTCAGATCGCCATGAACCAGGCGGTGCATACATCAGTGGGTCAGCAGCTGTACTTTGCCTTCTTTTCTCGCCACCCTCCCAGACTAGTCAGTGCGGCATTACCTTCAGTCGATGGCGAGGAAGACGAGATCACCACAGCTCATGCCCTTATACGGGATACTCACAGGAAAATGTCGAGAAGGTACAGGGATGTAGCCAATAGAAGGTGGAAAAATCAAGTAGTGGAAGTTGGTTCTCTTGTATGGGTCAAGAAAGAAACAGTGATTCCTGGCACGTGTCGCAAACTTAACGTGAAGTGGGATGGTCCGTATCGAGTGGTGGAAGTGTTAAGAGAAGGTAGCATGTATGTAGTGGAAAATGTATTCACAGGTAAAGTGTTGCAAAGAGCTGCCGGACAAGTAAAACCCTATTATGAAGGGGAAGAGTGGCTTTTAGAACCCCTGGATGAAGCGTTCATACCTGATCCAGAGGGTGAGCAATTACCACCACGTGAAAGACGACCTCCACGTAGACTAATCGAGGAATGCTAAAGTGCTGTAGAGTGATGCTGTGTCTTTTTTTTTGTTGCAGTGTGATGAAGAGTTGATAAGATGGTTATGGTAATATTTAGTCAGGTGCTGGATAGGGAAGTGTGTGCGGGTCGGACCGTCTGACTATTGACTGTGATAGTTTGTGAGTTCAGAGAGAGTTTAATCTCGTGTTTGTGGTGTATCAGAGTATGTGTCATGGGCGTAGCCCAGTTCAGTGGAAATATTATGTAGCTTGAATTCGAGGGGTAACCGGTATCCTCTCATTTTACAGTCAGCACGGCCTAGGGAGTAACAGTGACTTCAGGACCTGACAGGCACTGGTCAGTTACTAGGTGGAGAGCTGGAAGCACAAGGTAGTATGAATGGGGAGCATAAATGGGGTAGTGGGTTGAATGTATGTGAAGCGCCCCTGTGACGATCCTAGCAGCGAGAGTACAGGTTTGTCCAGGTGTGACGACCATGTTAGCATCCAGGCAGGAGGTTGGCTGGGGCACATTTTCTACTGAATATTCGGGAGTTCATTGGTGACAGAGAAGCGACCCCCTGGGTACGCATATTATACGTGGACCGACAGGTGCCACTTTTGGGGAGATTCAGATAGTGAGAGCACTGTCTTAATTTGGAGTTAATAAAGTAAATCCACAGTCAAGTTGGGTAAGTCTGTCCCATCTGCACACAGGTCTCTAGGAAGTGTAGAAAAATGTATTGTGTGAAGACTTATGATGTTTAAATTTTTTTAGGGGGGAGAATAAACCAGTGTAATGCTGAAAATGTTAGTGTGTAATTTAAGTATAATATAAGTAGTATAAGTGTGTTACAAGTTAGTATAAGTTTAGTGTAAGTGTAATATATGTGCAATTTACGTTAGGTTATGTATGATGTAAGTGGAATTCTGGACCCTGTTAAGATGATGCAATGTATGGGAAGTGGACCTTGTAATTCATTTTTGGGCTTGTTCTTAGTTAAAGTGTAATAGGGGAGTATTATTGTTAATATGTGGACCGTGTGGAGCGAGTTGGACGCGCAAATTCATGTCTGGTTTCGATAAAGAGGCGAAGAAAGTTGATTCGAGATTAAAATTCGTGATGAGTCGTATTTACACTTGGAATTCAGAATTTTGTAGTTGAGTTTGTGTTTATCATCGTGTTGTACTAAATAATAATGTCTAAGAGCTTAGGTAAGGTCTGATTATTGATTATGGTCATTGTTAGCCACGAAATTAATTTATTTTTCACTGTCGCCAGATCACGTAGGCCAGAACCAACGCGAACAAAGAATAATTATGTCAATGCATGAGTTTAGGCATCGTTTTTAAATGGTTAGACCCATGTTACTGCCACAAAATTTAAATCATGTCATTTTGTCTAAGTAAAGGATTGTGTAAATTCCTTGTTGCAAAATTCCTGGACGATTGTATAACAAGTTGACTGTAGAGTAATTGGTCGAGGCCAGAACCGGTTGTAAGAACATCGCGGGTTTTGCGGGGCGTCCTGCTCGTGAAGCGTCACTTCTGAGCTGAACCTCATGGAGGACGGAACTCTGCAGGTATGGTCCCGAGTAAATCACGATTTTTCTCCCCCATACGTCACAATAATTAGTTGTCATTCTAACTGTTTATAAAGTAAGTTGTCTGATAATATTTTCCAATACTATTATGACTTCTGAGCTGAACCTCATGGAGGATGGAACTCCACAGATGGTGTGTGTGTGTGGCAACACCAAGTCGGGATTGCTGTCTGGGTAACAATCTGCAGTCCTAGTGCCAAAGCCCTTACACGTTTCCACTTAGTTCCTTTCAATTCACAGTGTCGATAAATGTTGTCGTATGGTCCACTTAGTAAGCCTTTTATTCATCAAGTGTAATATTTTGGTTATAAGTGAGAAGTGGAGTGTTGTATTCCTCTATCATGCAGAGTACTGCGAGCGCTGAGTCTACATATTAAATTTATCTTGGGCATCTGATTATTTACATAGATATGTTATGTTGTGCAAACCCGTGGAAAATAGGGATGATTTCTTTTAATGTAGAGTAAACTGTGTAACACGTTGTAACCTGGGTATTATTACGAGTCCTTTTGAGACCGTGGTTTATGTGAGTTTCTCCTGTGGTTGTAATTTTCTTTTTCACAAAGTGTACCTCGTGTCGTGTTAAGAGGTCGAGTTGAGCGAATTCTTATGTACGTGTGTTTTGTATCGGGCGAGTAGTTCTTCTATGAGCAGATTAATCAACATCTTGTTGAGTGTAGAGCCCAAGGTACTTCTGTATTGGTTTACCTTATATAATCATTTGTACTGTGATATGTGAGTCAGGTGTTTTATAAACTGTGGAGAAGAGAGCTTCCATTCTCTCAGATATTCTGGTGGTATCGGAGACTAAAGTATTGCTATGCTCCAGTAACTAATTCTTGTTCGTAGTTTCGCATTCTTTGTAAATTAAGGTTAGCAATATAGATAAGTATACTTTTCATATGTGTTTGGTTTAAATCCTCTGGGAAGTAATTCGTGAGATTGAGTGGCCCGCAAGGCATGTTTCATCTATAAAATCCACGCTCTCGTATATTATTCTCATGCTACCCTGTTACTGCCATAAGCCTCCTTGTCCCTTTTTCCATCGTACGGGACTAATATCTTAAATACTTTTTTTTTCCCCGGCAACTGCTGGGTGGTGGCAGCATACCAAATTATTTCAATTATTAACTGTTGGTGTTTCTTCCTAGTGTTAATCAGAATCATCGGGGCCCTTTTAATATTTCTAGGATAACTTCTTGGCAGTAAACAGAAAAACATCGAATTAAATTCATTCAGTCAAAGTAGTGCGCCCTTACACTGATGGTATAAGCGGTGGGATCTTTATTAATTCAATTTCCCTATAGTGCTAAAAACCCTCGGCACGACACTGGTGGTCACATCGGTGGGATTTTCATTCTGATGGGAGAGCTAAAGTTTTCGGCACAACACTGGTGTCATATGCGGTGTGATATTTCAAATTTCAAGAGTGCTAAAATTCTCAGCACCACAACTGACCCCTGAGATTACACTCTGGGGCCCAGTCACTTTGCGGTCTGCCTCTCGCAGCCCCACTTCCGACGTTCACACTTCTCACTTTTTGCACCCAATTGTCATCCCCCATCCTCTTCACATGCCCAAACCATCTCAGTCTACCTCTCCTCATGACAACAACACACTCAGTTCCATCCTTCTTCTTAACTCTTCCATCGTAAACCTAGCCCCTTAGGCCTTGCATTCAAAGATGCACTACACATCCACAAAATCATTGCCATTTCTGTACATTTGAGCCTACGAATACCTCTACATTTACTGCCCAGGTCTCATTACCATACAGCATTACACTCCTAAAACACTCCGCATATAAGATCCCTTAGCACTGAACGAGAGCCCTCACAATGTTAGGAGAGGCAACTACTCCCTGAACTTCTTCCAACCACTCTTCGCCCTAGCCACAGAGTTAGCTCAAGCCCCGCCTTCAGCTGATAACATGTATCTCAAGTAACAATACTCTTCAACACACTTAAGAGGCTCACCAGCAAGATCAATCCTTTCATGCCTGACAGTCTCCGCATGCATTCGCCGATACACAAACACATGAAGTCAGCATTATCTCGCAGTTTACCTCTAATATCACAACATACCATATGCACCTACTTATCACAAACACTGCACGCCCTTGTGGAAACCGCACATGGCCACTCTCCCTCTTCTTTGAAAGTACGGCCACTAACTCTAGATACCATCACCTTTATTTTATCTTCATTTGCAGTCAAGACCTTGTGCCCCGTACTATCTCTCCACTTCCTAAATTTTTTCTCCGTCTCCCTTTCATTCTCTGCAATCAGCACCGCATCATCGGCATAAAACATCTCTCACTGGAACCCATATTTGAAGTCACGTAAGAGGGCTTCAAGCACCGTGATAAACAATAAGAGGCTCAAGACTGACCCCTGATGCACAGCAACATTCACAGAGGACTCATCAGTCAAATCTCCATCCACTCTCACCTGGGTGGGAGCACTGACATACATAGCCATAACCACTCTGACCAGTCACTCCTCAGTCCGAAGCTTTCTCATTGCCCACATCACCACCTCCTTAGGGACTCAGTCAAAGGTCTTATCCAAATAAAAAATAAAGTACGGCCTCTGTGGTACAGTGGTACAGCGTGCGTCTCGCACGCTGGTGGACGCGGGTTAGCCTCCCGCCAGAGTTGTAAAACCTTTGGGAAGAGTTCACCAAGCCACTTACCGCTTTGGTGGACATAAGGGGTGCTGTGGTTGAACCAGTGTTCCATATTAGCATGCTTGCACCGAGTCGGCTTAGGCGGGCCATTTACACTTGGTTCACAGACTAAACACACATCCAAAGCCACTCCAGCACAACAATTACACTCAAAAGCATTTCTCACCCTACATACAATCTCTGCAGAGCACCACAAGTTGGTGGAGTGGAGATACAGATACATAGATCGACACAGACATAGATCATTTTTCTTTCCTATGTACTTTTCCTGTAGCCTTCGAACAGTGGTCCCTTTGCTTGGCATAAACCCAAACAGCATCTCATCAATATTCACTCTTTCTCTAATCATACTTTCTAGAATTCTCCATTACCTTCATTATCTGGTCCAAAAGTGTTATGCCCCTATAATTTCTTCTTTCCAGGGCAATTACAATCACACTCTTCAGCCAGTCATCCGGGACAACACACTCTTATGTAATCGTATTTATTAAATCAGTAACCAACCCCAGTCCTATATCTCCTGAGGCTTCAACACTCCAGCAGTGAACCCACACACAACTACCGCCTTCCCAAGCTGCATCTTGCCCACTGCCCTGCTCACAGTAACAGCGTCAATCAAAGGCTAAGGGCCAAACACTGCATCTACTGACCCCAAACCTTCCCTGTTCCAATCAAACCAATCATTCAGCAATCTGTTATAAAGCTTTCTCCAGACGTCTTTAATATCGTCACTGTTCACCACTACCTTTTCGTCATCATTCTTCACACACTGCTCACCTGTGATGTCCCTGTTTTCCCTCTTCATCTGATTTGCCACCTTAAATATCATATTCTTCCTTTCGGTCCTATTGAGGTTATCCACTAACAGTCTGTGAGACTAAGATTTTGCCCTGTGTACCTCTTTTCTAGCCCAGCACTTAGCAGCTAATTATTCCTCTTTGTTGCCACCCCTTTTCCATTCCCGGAAAAGCCTTCTTTTCTCCTTAGCTGCAACTTCCACACGCTTATCCCACCACCATGTTACTTTGTCTTGGAGGGCCTTATGTCTATCCACACACTGTTCATGAATTCTGTCAATAGCTCCCTGTTTAGCCACCACTCGCTATAGAAGGCATTCATTTCTGCTTGATTTTTCAACTTTCATATTTTCCTGTTACGTGCTTAGGCCCTCTTCTTCATCACCTGCACCTTAAACACCGTTATTATCAGTAGATTGTGTTGCTGTACACACTTTTCGCTCCCTGTAACTTTAACATCCGTCACCAACTTCCTGTCCGCCCTCCTGACCAGGAAATAATCTATCTGGCTACTATTTCCCCCAGACTCGTATGTAATCAACGTACTCTCTCTCTTCCCAAAAAGCGTGTTGCACAAAATCAGGGTTTTTGTCTCCCCCAGACTCGAGTACCTTTCCCCTTCCACATTCCTTGTACCATATGCGCTTCCCCCGTGTACCCCTTCTTATCCCTGAGTTGCTTTACCCGTATGACCATTGATGTCCCCTCCCAGAACTACAGTGTTATCATCTCCCATACCTCTTACTACCCGTATTAAGTCATCCCAGAATCTATTTTTTGCTGCATCATCCAAGCCAGTATGTGGTGCATACGCTGATATGAATGAAACTGTCAGTCTACAGCACAACATTTTCACTCTTATAATCCTTTCATTCACCTTCATTACATTCATGCCATAGTCCACCAATTTTTCCTTAACCAGCACACCCACACCACGATGATTA
>JAGKTI010031598.1:0-10394 GCA_018397915.1 Birgus latro
CCTTTTCAGCACCAGCCCCAGTGTATCGGAGGCTGGAAGCAAATGCAGCCTTCATTCCCCGACAAGCACATAATGGTGTTGTCCCTGCCAGCACAGGTCCTCCTTCACAGTTCACTAGTCTTCCTCAGCTGGTGAACCCTCCTCCACAGGTGGTCAATGCTCCTGCTCTCCAGATGATGAGTACGATCCCTGATGCACTTAGTTCAAGTACGACTCTTCATGCACCTAGTTTGAGTACGACCCCTCAGGCATCTAGTTCTCAGAGCGTCATGTTTGCCGAGTTGTGTGCCATGCAGCCTTGTCAATGGCTGGCCGCCTCCTCCACAGGCCCTCCCACAGGTAACAGTGCCTTCCTTGTTCAGCCAGGGTTTGTGTGAGGAGTTTCTGCAAATGTCCTGAGAGAATGGTTCTTCAGGTTGCACTGTCAGGCGGAGTTTAGTTCGGCCTGAAGAATACACAGGCAGACAGATCCACGCTCAGCTTATTGACGGATTGGTGAGATTGTTTCCTGAGGCACATATCCAGGTAGCATCTCCCTTTTACACAGGTTCAACAGTTGCAGTTGTCATTCAAGAACCTATGTTTGACCTTATTATAGGTAACATACCTGGTGCCAAGTACAGGTACAGTTGCGCCGTAGATGTCACTACTCAAGGCTGCAGTAACACGAGCCATGGGCAAGGCTCCAAACCGTGTCACCCCGGTGGCCATTGCATCACTCCAAGATCTGATTGACAGTCAAGATGTTGTCCAAGAACAACAGTCTGACCCGACACTTGCTGTTGTGTGGAAGAAGCAAAAGGGTAAAGTGACTAAGTATTCACGGGGTTGTCAGGCCAGGTTCCTTCGTAGACAAGGACGGCTTTACTTTGAGTCATGAACACCCAAGGGCGAGGTTCTATTGCAGTTTGTCGTTTCCGCAAAGTATTGCCAAGCAGTGTTAGAATGGGGCCATTGTTCAGCATCAGGAGGTCACATGGGCAAAAAGAAAACCCAAGGCCATATCCGTGCTGACTTTTTCTGGACAGGAATGGGACAGGAAATAGATAGGTTTATGCATTCCTGCAATGTGTGTTGATGTACCACCAATCAGGAACGTGTCCTTCCTGCATCGTTTGAATCCATGCCCATAATCTCTGAGTCATGTGAGAGTGAGGGCTGTGGTAAGGTGGGTGCAGACCTGACGTCTTACTCGTGGACCCCACACGACACAATATGTCTAGTGTCTGTACATACATACGTACTGTAGGTTAAGGGAAAAGTTTGAGACCCCCTGCAGAGGCAATCTGAGGCTGTTTCTGAATTACCTTGTGGTGTGGCTTGAGCTGTGGGCCTCTCTGAGGATTCCCAGTGAATACACAATATCCATATGAGTGTTCACACCCACGTTGGGTGTTAAAATGTGACCTGCCCGAGTTTGCATAGGGATTCTCGACTTACCTTTAACAGCCATAGGTGTAGGATATAAGTGCACAGTCACTGCGATCCCAACTGTGGACACTGATGATGAACGGGCAGTCACGGCGATCCCAACTGTGGACACCGATGATGAACGGGCAGTCGCGGCGATCCCAACTGTGGACACCGACAGCGAACCCTTTATTATTCGTAAGTGTAGAATCATAACGGCAAGTATGGTTTAGGATGTCTGAGTGTGTAGAAGCAAATACCACCAGACAGTATGTAGATTAGGAGCATATGCACAGAGCCCTGAGTTAATGGTCACTACTCTTACTTTCGACTTGTGATGGGCTGTGGGTCACTGAGGGCCCTGCTAGTTAATCAGCACCTGTTAGGATCTTTTAACATACCAGAGGTCGATGCTGCAGGGGTTGGATCAGCTGAAGTGAAGCTGGTCTCACAGATGAGAGAAGGAGCTGGTGCCTGATTGACTGCTATCTCCCTCAAAAGCACAAGGCAAGGCTTTGGACCTCACCCCTTATATCCATACTGTGTCTATGCGTTAACCAGGGAACACCTTGTTCTCCAGTAATAGGATTATAGGTTTAACCAGGAAATAATGGTGACCTCAAATGTATGAAACTCAGGCTGTCAGTTGAGTTTCCAGCTGAAGAGTACTTTTCATTGTATATGCATTGACTGCTGGGCAGATGGTAATTGTAATTTAATACTAATTGTTTGTCACATTGACACTATTGATGCTCCACCTTGACTTATTTCACAGGTCCTGTTGTGGCTGAAGCAGTTTTGCTGTGCAGGTACAGCGATAGTTGTAGCAGTTTTGACGTGCGGGCTAGATGATCGTTTCTGCCACATGCTGCCATCTCTTCTCCTCTGCCCTCTTCGCCTTTATTATATTATTAATTTGTGTCATATCGCTTTACACGTAGGTACAGTTACACTGCAACTGTCACACCTACACCGTGTATCACATACACCATGCTACATAACAATTAGTTGTCAATGTAAATGTAGTGAACTTTTGCTCAGTTTGACCTGAGTACAGGATTTTTCACCGTCGTCACGGAGTTTTTCCCTCAACCTTGCTTTTATTATCATAAATACGAGTTTTTTACGCTCATTGGCGACAGTGCTTTTCTCCTGAAGCTGGATAGCTCACACACGACAGTGTGAATCTTGTGTGACTGAGCTAGGGTGTACGTATATAGAGATATTGTTAAATTTTTCGGGAAAAATGTGATTTTCAAGGGGTGTAATGTCACGTGAGTATGGAAGTCAAGAAGTCACTGCATGATAGTATCGTGATCCCTACCCTGAAGTATGGAAGCGAGGCATGAGTAACAGGTCAAGAGAGAGAGAGCAGTGAAAATGAGTTACTTGAAAGGAGCATGTGGAGTGACATGGATGGACAGGTTGACGAATGAAGAAGTGAAGGAACATTGTGGGGTGGATGTGGATGTGTTTGAGAAGATTAGGAGAATTACAATGAGGTGGTTTGTACATGTGGAGAGAATGGTGAATGAAAGACTGACTAACAGGGTGTATGCAGGTGGGGTGGAGGAAGGGAGAGGGAGGGGAAGGCCGAGAATGAGGTGGCGGGATGGAGTTGAGAGGTATATGAGGGATGGGGGAGTGAGCTGGGGGAGGGTAGGCAAATGGTGGGTGACAGAGGGACTTAGAGGTGTTTTGTCTGCAGCCACCCTTTGCGGGATTAGAGCGTCTGGCTATAGATAGATAGTAATGTCACGAATTTCCTAGATCGTGAAATTAGTATTGTAATTCGTGACATTGTTCAGCAATAGTGGGAACAATTCAACAGTTTTGAAATCCATAGAATTTCTCTCAGTCTGTTAACCGCTCGCTTCTGCACTCATATGTGTATCGATTTTTCAAAACCTTTGTCACTGTCTCGTGAGTGACTGTCTCTGTGTACAGATAGTGCATTCCACTGAGCGATATTTTGTAAATCATCGTTCCCACACCTTTCCCTCTCTAACCGTTGAGTTAGCCACGTGCATTTCTCACGCCTTTGTGCTGGGCACTCGAACACAGGCCAGTCAGTTTTGGACAGTCACGGAGTGTGGAGTGCTGTGCCTAACGCGAATAGAGTTCCTCGTTGTAGCGACTTCGAGCATCCTGCAGTATCGACGTAGTAACGAATCTTTCTCCCACCAACCTGGTGATCGACTGTAGCAGACGCCCAGTCTATTTGCAGCAGCGATCTCATCTCCACTGACCAGTATTTCTTTTGTTTTTCCTAGGATAATGTTATTTAGCTATTCATGTCAGTGCGTTATTTAGCTATTGGCTTGAGTGCGTGAGTGTGTGCATATCCTTTGCTCCGATTTTTGAACAGAGATTCGTGTAACGTAAATTTATTTTCTTGTAATTAATAAATTTACAGTTTGTTTTCTTGAGCTCTGTTAAATGTAACAGTCGTGTTGAATTTCGCCACATTTAGCATACTTTCGCTGCTCCAGGTTAGCACAACCTCCTTATATTAATCACGACTGGTATTTGGGCCAGTTCCTTGGTATTAATTCTTAATTCCGTTGTGCCAGCTTGGAGTTTGGCGCAGCCAAGATCCTGTTTATTATCATTATTATTAATTACTGGTTGTCAAGGGGTGAGCTATCTTTCTCGAGGCCAGCACTACAGTAATACAGCCTTCTTGAGCGATTAGTCTCTGCTGTGTACTGTTGAGAAAGTTTATAAAATGCTCGTCTTTAGAGAATTGGCGACCTAAGCCAGCATTAAAGTGAATTCGCTACTTGGTTTCACGAGTCGATTCTTTTGTGACAATCGACTAGACAATTATTTGCATCGTCCATAGACATATTCTCATTGCTCTCGTGACATCTGGCTCGCATTCATTTTTATATACAAATATTCTTGTTTCTCCCCTGACACGGAGATGAAGAATGCCAAGTGAGGAGATGGTTGGGAATAGAGAGGAAAGGTGGGGAGGGAAGGACAGGAAACCAGTGAGGAAGAAGGGAAACGTAGAAGAATATTCGAGAAAGGGAAGAATGATAAAGGTAGAGGAAAAAGGAAAGAGCTAGAGGGAAAGAATGTGAAGAGTGAGGGAAAGGGAGAATAAAAGGCGGATGGAAATTTAGAATGGGAAGAAAAATAAAAGAAGAAGAAGAAAACAGAGATCTATTAGAGGCAAGAGAGGGAGGAGAGGAACGAATGGTTTTCACACGGGAAAGAAGGTGAAGAATTTAGGTAGAAATGATAGGTAAGGAGAGACAGAGAGAGAGAGAGAGTGAAGGGAGGGGGAAGGGTGAATATGAAGGGAGGAAATGGATGGGAAGAGAGCAAAGGGACGGGGGGAAAGAAAATAAAAGGAGGGAAGTGGAAAGCTGATGGAGTGTGGGAAAAAAGGGATAGCGGGAAATAAGGAAAGGAGGGGAAAGGAGGGCGAAAAGAAGGGAAGAAGGGAGGGAGGGAAGGAAAGCGAGAGGATAGCCAAGTTCGCAGAGGCGTCCATCATGCATGAAATATTTTAAGGGCAGAGTGACACAGGGGCTCACGAGGGCTGGGGGAAGGGAGGAGAGTTAAGAAGTTGGCGGGCAGGAAGAGGAGAGGTAAGTGGAAGGAACAGGAGAAAGGGATCGATGGGCAGGAGAGGAGGGGAGGGAATGGGTAGAGGGAAAGGAGGAAAAGAGAAAGCAAGAAGAGGAAGGAAACAAAACGAAGAAAGTAAATATTAAAAAGTGGGTACAAGTAGAAAATATGAGGAAAATAGTGAGAGGAGATAAGGAAGTAAGAGGAGGAAGAGAGAAAAAAAATCAGAGTAGAAGAAATTAAGAAGAAAATGACGAGAATGAAGAGGAGGTAAAAAGAGAAAACGAGGAAAAGGTGGGAAAATGAAAGGAGAAAGAATGGAAGGAAAAGAAAATGCATGCTCAGTAATGGACGTGATAGGGGAAAGTTTTCACGGAGAAGAAGGCAGTGAAAACAAGAAAGTAAGAAGAAAATATAAAAAAAAAGAAAAAGTAAAGAAAATGAGAACATAAGGGAAAAGTGAAGTGAAGTGATGGGAAGTAGGAAGAGAAGAGAAGGAGAAGAATGAAAGTGGAGAAAATCGAAGCGAGAGGAGCAAGGTTGAAAACAAGAGGAAAGCGAATTAAGGAGAGGAGAAAGAAGTAAATCTAAATACGCCAAAGCACTGGAAAGGCCATTCGCACTGGGGAATCTAATTCGCATCAAATAAGAAAAAGCTTCAATTCCCCCTACCTCTAATCCACAATTCTCTCAGTGAAATTCATTCACAGAATACCACCATAATCAATAATTACCGAGTCTTCAGTAGATTCATTGAGTACTACAAACAATAAGTGGTACTGTCAAAACAATACGTTTTTTTGTTGACATGTGTTCCAGTTAGTATACATTAGTTTTCGTTCGTTTATATTGCTTCGCTTATGTATCAGATTTACTCCATTGCGTTTAGATATCATTTCATATTTCAAACATTTATAAAAATGACACGATTTTTTTTTTTTTTACATTAAAAATGTATGAGATTTTCATGTTTTCACCGTGAATTTGTTTAATGTAGGTAATATGTGGTGGGATCACATTAGTAAGTCATTGCTAAACCTCGAACTTATTTTGCTCTCTTTATAAACTTGGAAAATCGGAAATAAACACGATAATACAAATGTTTGGAGATTACGTTGGACCTACGTGATCGAAGTACCTTGTAATGAAGCCTTTTCACCTTATTTGTAACCTTGTTATTCCCTTCATGTATTCTAAATCATTACTGCAACTAATTCCTAGATTCTTTCACCTTTTGCTCCCGATGTGGCATATCAAACACTAGAAAAGTTGAGAAAAGTTAGAGTAGAAGAGCAAAAGATAATAATGAGGGAAAACATAGGGGAGAAGACGGGAAGGAAAGAATGACTATCCGTGAGAAAGGGATGAGGAGAAAGAAAACATGAGGAAAGAAAAACAGAAATGACGGGAGAAGAACGAAAGGAATAATTAGTGGAAATAGTGTTTGAGAGAGAGAGAGAGAGAGAGAGAGAGAGAGAGAGAGAGAGAGAGAGAGAGAGAGAGAGGTGAGGAAGACAGCTCTGTTAAACCGTAATGAATGGCAACGTAAATCTCAACTAACTGGTCTGGTTGGCAAGGGCCGAGACAAAAGGCTCGCTTCTCTTTAGTCCTCCATCAATTAGCGGATCCTTCAGTTATCACAGCCATTTATTTGTGTAGTGTTCTTCATTTATCTTGGCTGTTCAATTATCCATTAACCTCCATATTCCCGCGTTATTTTCAATGAAATAGCCTTTAACGTATTAAGTATCCTCTATTATTCGCGAGTTAATTAATTCTGACTTCATTAATACGAACAAAATTTATCGAAAGTTTATTTGCTGGATAGTATTATTTATCTTAAGTCATACACTGATGGATCTTTTGCCCATTAAGTACGTATCATATACTTAGTTTTCTAGTCTTTTACTCCTTCGTCTATCCGCACTTCATTTATTTGGTTTTCACTTACTCAGGATCATGGATTTACAAGGAAAATAAGTTATTAGACTTTTATTAAAAAAAAAAAAAAATCAGACATCCGTTATCCATCACTTATTCAGCATCTTCCTTTATTTAAACTTCATTTACCCAGCCCCTTCGTTTAATTCTGTCCATCTGTACGAAGTTTTATTTGCTCAGAATATTCATCATTCATAAATATTTCATTTACGCTGCTTTCCAATTCCTTCGAGATTTTTCTTTTTGCGACCCCTTTAATCAAGCCTTTTCATTTATTGGGACTTTATCCAGGCATGACATTTCCAGATTATTCATTTATCTAGACTTCATTCATCTGGATCCGTCATTTATCCTAACCGTTCATATGTCACAACTCTTCATTTATCTTGACTCTTCAGTTTTTCAGTGATTCCATTAATTTACACCTTTCAGTCATCCAGACGGTTCATTCGTTTGGGTTCTTCATATATTATCATGAATTAGTATATCTGTCTAAATTTATCCAGAGTTTATTGATCCAGTGTGTAATCAACAGGAGGCACGGTGGCTTGATCAGTAAAGTACTCATCTCACAAATGAGTCTAGAGTCTAGGGTTAGAATTACAGCAGTGACAGATATTTAAAATGGTTGCTGGTGATATGCTCTGATGTGCTGGCGTATATTCGCACTGCATTTGTTCTTTCGATATGAGAGACTGTGACCTACACAGACATAGCAATTACAACACTAATTTTCACATTCATCACTTCCTACAGACACCTGCTTACCACTCGTATCTTGTCAACTTTTGGAGGGACTGATTAGGGTTATCACTTTCCCTCCGTGAAGCATAATATCTAAGCTATACTTATCTCTTCTCCAGTTACCTTTACATTGGATACCAGCCTTAAATTCCTGGTTGGCAAACACTCTAGATAACCATGTTAGTTTGCTTCCCTTCATTTATCTACTCTTCATTCATGTACCGGCTTTCATTTATGTGGACAGAATTCATTTAGTACTATACCTTCGTGCATAAGATCTCTTCATTATCCGGATTAGACTCTTCATATATTCAGGTTAATATTGCCTATTTCATTAATCTCTGTTTATTTACCTCATATCCTTCATTCATCGCGGCTGTATTATTTTGATTCTCTAAAGGGCAATTTATTCCAATTTAATAAAGGTAACTTTTTTTTACCTGATCAATTTACTATATTTTATATATCTGGAAATCAGTTACACAGGTTAGTCGATATTCCAGACTTCACCTAACTGGAGTGATCATTTATCTCAGTTCTTCATATATTTGACCGTTATTAACTATCCTTCACTTATCCGAGATTTAATTGATTTCCAGTAATATCTGCTTCAGTACCGGTGCATAATCAAACATTACAACCCCTGATATTCTTTTCGGGAAGAGTGATGGGCGAGTTACTTTTTTTTTTTTTTTAAGTCATGTTATTCATTATGGCTGAGCAAGAGATGTCTGTTGTAAGAGCAGTGTCTGTTAAAGCTGAAGTGCTGTGTTGGTTGCATGTGTGGGAATTAAAGTATGATATGCGTCACTGATTTCTGCCTCAATATGACCATCAGTTGATATGTAAGGAGACAATGTAGCGGCAACCTCAGTTAACGTCCATCACGGCTGGGTTCGTACGCAGTCCAGGGCACCGCACATCGCATATCGGGAGCCGAATGTAATAACCATGAATCGCTTCAGTTGGGGTTTATTTACTGGTTTAAGGTAGACTTTTTACCCTCAGAAAACACCTTTATATATTGGAAGGATTAACCCGAGGTGTTCCGACGATGTATGGGTACGTTGCAACGTTTTCAGCCGACGACGTACCCATACATTATGCAATTGCAAGGTCAGTCATTTGCACATTTTTTCAAGTTTCACGGTTGATTTTTGGTAGGCATATGTGGGAGACCTTCCTCTACCCGCTGTCAAGTGGGGATACTGCCTGGCCCCACCTGACCTCCTTCCCTCCCTCCCCCCCACACTCAGCAATTCACCTGTTAGCAGTGACCTGGCCAGTAAAGACATGTCGCGCCACAGTCTCTCTAATGACGAAATTCACAGTGAAAGTGATTCCTGAGGTGGAGGGCAAAGAAATGAAGAAGCTAGAGGAAGAAACAAACAGAAGTGATGAGGTGGTAATGTCGTAAAGGAAGGTGCCATATGTGGATGTGTTTGGTGACTGAACAATGCTTATATCACCTATATTATTGTGTGAAAACCAGTATAGTCTTGTACTGCATATAAATTCGTACCAAATAAATAAATAAAAACGTAATTTAAAGTGGCTTGAATTAGTTAACCCTCCCATACTTTGTTTTCTTTGAAGCCAAGTACCCTGAGAGGGAACGAAAAGGTAAGGATGGCTCTCACCTTTAGCAACATTTATAAGGTCAGGAGGGCGGTTTCTTCATGAATTTTCGATGTTTCTCACCAACAGTGGAGGTTTGAGCCAAAAAAAAAAAATCCGAAATTGGGCGGGGTGGGGGGGGGGGGGGGGTCAGTGGTGGAAACTCGGTCGGGACGTGACGGGTTAACAAAGAAGGCTACATCTAACTCTTCTAGTCTGAAAGACTTTTCAAGAGTTGAATGAAAGAGTCTGATTGTAACATGGACGAATGAACACTGAGAACTTGGGCCCCAAACTGTCGATGCAAAGCGTCGCCTGGTATGCCTCTGCTAAGTCTTGCACGCGCCAAACAACCTCCATGAACTTGTTGACACAATCAGTTCATCGTGAATAAAGTTTGGTTGAAATCCATCTAGGGGTTCAGGAGATATCACTCCCACAACGATAAACTAAGTCGACCCAACATGACCTTGACATTTGACTCCTTGACCTAGCAGACCTAATCAGTCAATCATCTCATACTGCATCGCTGACAAAAGTTTGGTGGAAATCAGCCAATGGGTTCAGGAGATATCGTGCCCGAAAAAGTGTTTATAGACGCACGGACGCACGAACGCACCCACGGATGGACAGACCAGTCACTTAATGACCCCTTCACCATGGGTGGGCGGAGGTATAGAAAAGGAAGATATCATGGAAGTGACCGGATTAAGTTCACCGTTGTTCATAGTCCTCCCATGTTCGAGACAAGTTCAGTTTACTAATACATCAAAACCAGACATTTTTCTTTGGCTAAGACTACACTTAAATCACACTGACACGGAAGTGTCATTATAACACCATCAACTCTTAAACGGTTGATACAGTTAACGCCACATGATTTTATTCACATCTAATAGTTATAGGAACCTAATTATTAGTGCTGGTAACATTAACTGTCTCAAGGTTGGGACAGCTTTGGAATTTTACTCTAGCTAACGCCAGACGAACTTGCTGAACTGAGACTCATGAGCCTAAGTCTGTTAAAAACTTCTTCGATATAAGAGTAAATTACTATCGGGTTGTCCAGCTGGCCAGGGCTGGAGATGCTCCAGTTCCAA
>JAGKTI010031599.1:0-12096 GCA_018397915.1 Birgus latro
AAAGAAAATAAAGCTCTGGAGAACAAACTGTGGATGCGCCGTTTTTGCATAGGCCCTGCAAAGTAACTACTTCATTTGCCTTATCGATAATACGGCACTGCCTCTCGTAAAGAAGGGATTAACAAAAGTGTCTGATGGTGGTATGAATATTATAAAGAAGATACCATCGTACTGAAATGTGCTACAGGAAGCTTTTTTAATGCCTTCACTGCCATTGCTCTATCTATAGCCGAATGAAATCGTCTGGAGGTTGGTTAGATGAAAGTGCTTAAACTCATCCCACTGAGATTTTCTTAGAGGCGTATAGAAGTAGTCTGAAGATGGCAAGAATAAAACAGAAATGTCGGCTGTAGTGGTTATATGGTTAATGGAAACTGCATTTTATCTCCACCTGTGAGAGGTGGTGATGGAGAGGGGGCATCTTTATGTGGTGGCACCGATATAACGATGCGGCTCCACTGCCCAGTTATTCAAACGTCCCTCCATTCCCCATCCCCCGAAAAGGAGGGTGGTGGACTGCAGGAAGAGAGCAACTTTAGTCTGCAGTCCACTGGGTTCACTTTACATATGAACTTGGGGCTGTAGCAAAAACAACAACAACAACAACTGCCGCTGCTCCGAGGTCCTTAAGCTGTAAAAATCCTTTGAGAGTGACAAGAACATAACAAACGCTCTCACAGCAAAGGGACTACAGTGGAGCGGACTAATTCTCTTCAGCACAGCGATAGGAAAAACTTTTTACCGTCCTGAATTATTTCAAGACAAGTACCGCAAGATAAGTCAATTTCAGCATACCAGAGCTTGGAATGACAAGATCTTTATATCATCCTAAATTATACCAAGACAGGTAATATAAAAGTTAATTTCAGCATCCCAGGGCTTTATGGAGAGGGTTATATCACTGTAAAAATATAAAAAAATACACTGTGCGTGAGTTTTTGTAGATTCGTGAAGACTAACACCCGAGTAACCAAACTGATAAACTGGGGGCATCACTTCTCCCCCCACATGACACAACAACAGAAATACAATCAGTTAAAATACGCACTGGCAACAAATCACACACAACAATCGCCAATACATACATTCCCTCCCAATCATCCCCCACAGTACCACACAATTTTCCTTCTCAAATGCACCACATCACTGACATACCCAGCATCATCTTGAGTGGTAATTTCAAAGCCATTGCGTCGGCCTGGCATGTCAACAACCCTGACACAGACAGAGGGCTGGTACTACAATCCCAAACGGATAATCTTTTCATCCTCAACAAGCTCCATCAACATACCCATATTCCACACCAAGCCCTCTTCCTCCCATCATCCTCAGACATCACCTTTTGCTCCCCTCATCCCCAGACATCACCATTTGCTCCCCAAACCTCGCCCCCACAAAATCCTGGAGAGTAGTCAAAACCCTTGGCTCTGACCACCTCCCAGTCATCATCACTACCAAAACCAGAATCACCCCAGCTGGCCACAGCCACACATACACTAATTATAAGAAAGCCAACTGGGAGGCCTTCACAACTGAAACATAACAACAATTTGAAACACTGAACAGTATAACCGTCACAAACATCAACACCGGTGTGCGCACTTTCAATACAATTACTCAAAGCGAAGACAAAAGACACATCCCTTGAGGCAACAGAAAGAGACACAACTCCAATTTCACACCAGAAATTCAAGGCCTCATCAGTCAACACGACACACTACAACACTCCCCAGCACCCGATACACAAGACACTGTGCAACAAATACAAGAACTCAACACTCAAAGAAACAGTAAAATATCAGAGCAGCAAACACCTGATCACAAAATAAACACCAGCAAACTCTACAAAACACTACACGGCATCACACTCTCCAACAACAGCATTACACAATCACATGCTGCCATCACAACAACAGACACTACACCCTTAAACAAGCAACAAGCACACTCTCATCAATCACGTTCACACATCAGTCATGTAAACCCCCATCACGACGACAGACGTGTCATCCGATGCAAGAAACAGTTCACCACAGACCCAGACTTCGCACCTTTCACTTACAACTAGACAAGCACATCATTAGCAACTTTAAGCACTCATCTGTCTGTGGCCCAGACAACATAAGCAACGTACACCTTAAACATCTTAGACCACAAGGCTTACAAGCACTCACCAGCATATCAAACTATAGCTACTCACACAGCATAATACCCAACATCTGGAAGCATGCCACGATCATCACTATCCCCAAACCCAGCAAAGAACCCACGTTACCTTCTTCACACCGCCCAATCACACTCCTCTGCATCCCTTCCTAAGTCAGTGAACGACTGGTATTACAATTTGTAACACCTCACATCCCCCCAGCCCCATCACAACATGGTTTTAGGCCGCTACACTCCATAAACACTTCTTACAGACCTTACACAAGAGTTTTTTATGGCATCAATTCTGCTCGGCCACCACACAGAACACTCCTAGTCACACTAGATATTAGCAAAGCTTTTGATGCCACTCTCTGCCACAACCTCACAAACAAATATTCAGCACAAAGATGCACAATAACACGAAATTATGGCTGGCAAACTATTTAGCAGGCACATGTGCACATGAAACATTCGCCAGTCAGTCATCGAACATCAGAAACTTCACAAACGGCGTCCCTCAAGGATCTGTTTTGTCCTCTACACTCTTTAACCTATACATGAACGACATACCCACACACGACAGATACACAGAGCTTCCTTTGCAGACGACATAACACTTACATGTACACACCAAAATGCACACACAGCTGCACATCCTTCAACCTTACCTCAGCACACTACACGAATGGTTCACCACAACAGACTCACAATAGCCTCTCCCAAATATACAGTGATCCTTCTCACAAACTGGACAGCAGAACATAGTCACATTCCACACACACACACACACACACACACACACACACACACACACACAATCCTTGGTATAACATACAATACATCAATGTCATTTAAACAACACATAACAAACATTAAAAATAAATTAACACCAAGACTCAACGTCCTAAGGTCACTTGCCCATACAACATTCGGACACAACAAAGAAAGCACCACCACAGTATACAAACAAGTGATGAATTATGCAAGCCCTGCTTGGGCTTCTAATCTCACTAATACACACTACAACACCCTACAGACCATACAGAACAAGGCCCTAAAAATAATCACAGGCTGCACAGCTACTACAACTACAAACCACCTACACCAAGAAACCAAAGTCCTCAAAGTCAAGGATCATCTAGACATGAGAGGCACACAAATTCTTGCCGCAGCCTCCACAGACCCACACCATCCACTACACTACATGGCAGCACATCCACGAACACCAAGGAACATCAAAACAACACCCAGCACACGATGCCATACACAAATACCGTTATCTCTCTCCCCTCGCCCGCCTCAAACCAGCTTCCAGAAGCATATCCATGCTCAAACCACTCGCCGCTCCATTCAGTCACTCAAAGACAACACACAGCACCATGCACGGCCTCCTGATATCCACCCTTCTGAATCCTACCTCCTTTGTGAGGACAGGGTCCACCTGGCCAGGCTGAGATGTGGGCATCATCCAGCCCTCTTATCAGAAGAGGCTGGATGACTCCGTCGCTGATGCCTGTCCAGGATGCAGCACAGCCCCCCATACTATTAAGCACATTATGGAAGACAGCATTGCACACAATCACTTGCGCCTTGAACACAACATACATTCCTTGAGAGCTCTGTGGGAAAGCCCGGACTTGACCGTGACCTCCCTTAGGGACTTGGGGCTGTTCGGCCAGACTGCCTATGCAACTGTTACTACTACTGGGGTCTCACAGATGTAGAAAATTAAATGAAGCGAAAAATATTAGCAATCTCTCTCTCTCTCTCTCTCTCTCTCTCTCTCTCTCTCTCTCTCTCCTAAATGAGCGTTCAGTTACACACTGTTCCCACACAGCATACGACTGTGGCTCTCGCATCACTGGTATTACACAGTTCCATGCTACAGATTATCCAGAGCATCCAATTGTACTGCAAGTTTTACCGTACTGTACAATACGTACGGTTAATGCTTAGCCGACTGCATAGAAAGTGTTTTGGTGGCAGTGTTTAGAACTGCTTGCCCTTATCATTCGCTGAGTACGAATACCACCTGTAAATGATTTTGGCAACCAGGGGCTGGATTCACTAAAAGGTCGTAATTTGAGGTGCCTGAGGGGAGGCGGTGGCTCGATCGGTAGAGAGGTGGCTTGCAGTCCCGACGGACCCAGGTTCGAATCCTCGCTGGGGTAGGGAACAGTTTAAGGATTCGTATTTCATTAAATCAGGCTTTACTGATCTACCAGAAGACCCGCCGACATGTCGTAAAAATACCCTCGCTAATACCGGTACACCAGTCCGTATGAGACAGCCCTAGCATGTATTCAATATGGACGGTGGGTGTTAGCGCCGAAGTGGTGACATGTAGAGGTGTTGGTATGTAGGAGGGCTGCTGGGCCTTGATAACAGGCTGTGAAGCCTGTGCCCAGAGTCGGACACATAAAAAAAAAAAAAAAAAAAAAAAAAAGATACGGCACCTCAGATTACGCACTCCTGTGGCGCCGTATCTATCACCCGAGTTTGGTATTCACTAAAAAATTTTACGGCACCTTACCCCGGTCGTAAGTTGTACGTGCCTTAAATCGGCCGTCATCAGCTGATTTCTGCTCAGTCAGTGACAGAGAATCTTACAAGTGAGGCTTTGTCACGATCAACCTATCACGGAGCGAATCCTCATATCAGCTGTTTCTCCCTAATGTAAACACAAGCGCAGGGGCGAGAACATGCACAACACACAGTCCTCAACCCAACAGGAGGAAGTAATACCACAAACTCACTCGGCATATTTTCTTTTAGCGAAATAAATAATGGAAATAAAAACTCACTCCAACAGAACCAAAGAAGAGACGTCCTAACTTTTCAAGTGACAAACTCTTTGTGCCGTTTCTCTAGCGGGAAATCTTACCATACCCAGTGGATTTGTGCTATCATATCGTGTATGCCTGTATGTGTTTTATTGTGTGCAAATGAATATTACCGAATCTCGCTCAACATACTGAAAAGTGTCTTTCGTTTCCCAAATTCCCAATTGGATGTTGGGTTAGATTAGGTTACGCTGAGTTGGGTTAGGTTAGGTTAGGGTAGATTAAATTATTAGGTACAGTTAAGTTAGATTTAGTTAAACACTTTCAGCAGGCTGGTCCCTTCCACCATTACTAATATTTCCGGTCAGATGTGTCATAGTCATGGTTATTATTCATTTGCATGACAAATGGGGCCTGAAAACACTCAAATGAACTAAGAAAAAAAAAACTATCAAATGGAAAAAAAAAAAAACGGAAATAAAGGAAATATTTACCCTCTTAGTTTTGATTACTGAAGTCTCCAAGACAAAACAATTATTTCTTCCTCACTAGACACACATTACAAAGAAGGCGAAGATGCTAGGATGAGAAAGTACAGTATTACCTATAGGGTGAATAGTGTTAGCAGAGTGAAAAGGGAGAGCAGTGAAGTGAGGAAGAAATTTCGTGATTTTAGATAAGTTATGGGGAAGACAGTCAAGGCAATGATGAAGGCAAAGAAAACTATTTAAAAAAAAATGCATATATCTGTTGTTAGTTACATAGTGCCTGTGAGGATGTATGCTGTTTTTTTTTCTAACTTACCATATCAAACAAATTTAACACATTCATGAGGCTTTACTGGTAGAGGTAGGGTTTGACTATAACACTTTGGTTAGCTTGATCATACAAGTCTAAAACAAGGAAGTCATTTCCATTTTGGGGGGAATGGGAGGTGGCGCTGTACTTTTGGCATTGATGACTAAGAACCGTTCGGTATTGTAAGCAGTTACCTTAGAAAAATTTCCTAAGTTGATCCCATCAATCAGTAATAATTTTGCTTTGGTCTTAAGGCTGAGCATCCAGTATACTGATACACGAAATGGTCTGTATCGCATAGACTTTGTTTAGGTAATATTTGTTAGGTTTATTTAACACCTTAATTCCAGTGCCATGTCTGAAATAATATTGTCTTCATATAAATTTAATCACCTTAGTATATCAAACTGTCACTGCTTGGCACATCCATTATCAACCCATGACATGCCAGAAGTCTGATTTCATGTCGTGGAAACCTATAATACCATAGCAAATGCTCATCTAGCACATGGAGAGGGTCTAATGGGTCTCTGAACCTTCTCTTTCGACGTAAATGTCGGCGAGCTAAATACACACATACTGCCGTAAACATCAGCAGCTGACTGCTCGAGTGGCCCCAGGCTTTCCCAGTGGCATGTTTATTTTTGACACATTCATATTACCTTGCAATGAAATAAGTGTTGCTAGAGTTCTTAGCTGCACTAAAAACGAATATGGCACATCTTTTATTTTTCGGTCGGCTCAATTTCTTCTTTTACGACATTGATTAGAAGTGAAGAGGGCCAAAGGCAATCGATTGTCCAAGAGGTCGCATACTTGATAAACATGCTGATTCCGGGTTGTGATGTAGGTTACGGTATGTCCCCCCCAGCGCTTAACTTGAGGCGCCAGATCTTGGTGCAAGATGGCGGCGCCCATGCTTAGTGAATGACTGATTTTGCCTCAGCACCATATCTTTAGGCACCGTTACGAGATCCGGCGCCGTAAGTGTTTAGTGAATCAGCCCCAACATTCCCTGATGTGCTTAGCCTCTACGTTGCCTACTATGAATGGTGATCATCGTGCTGCCTCACCCTCCCGAGTGGGCCAGGTGCCAGATGTGCAGCACCTCTGCACTGTTCCCACATCACCACAACTGTTCCCCTCATCAACATCGCTGCATTATATGGATCACTAGTTTGAAAGCAGCTCAGCTTTTCAGCCTTTCTGTTACACTAATCCATTCCAATTATAAACATAATGTTACACCTCAAGGTTCAGTCTGTAGTTTACTAAAGCAGAACGAGCAGCGTAGCAAATATCGCTATAGGAGGTACTGGTAACACTGTAGACCCGGATGTTGACATCACTGCAGAGCAGACAGTCTCTGGGGTCGAAGTGTTGCTCGTACAGTAATAAACTTTGATCACATACATATACATACAGTGATAAGAAACACGAGAATCTGATTACTAGAGAAGTATTGCATCTTGCTGGTGCAACAGTAGTGCATCTGTTCAGTTCGTGCTAATGCTGTCCTTGACAGTATAAATGAAGGCACAACCACTACTGCATATTCTGTGATCTGGACGGTGAAAGCGTTCCTGTAAAACTAAGTGGAGTATATTGCGAACAGCATTTGATTAGAGAAGTATGAGTGTTTACGGGGTGCGACTGCCCGAAAGGGGCAGGAAATCCCTACGTGGAAAGCAAATTATCCAAGTACAGGGGATATGGAGGCGGTGGTTGGCAGGGGCAAGCACAGGCACCACCGGGACACAGCCGTGGGTCACCGCTACACCCAGAGTGTGCCTCCATGATGTACCCACCTCACTACAAGCGGGCGGACTCACTCCAAACTCTCCCGTCACCCTTGCAGCTTCAGTCACCGATGAAAATGGCAAAAAGGTTAGTGCTAATTTGAACTTTTCTGTTATTGGCAAATTGAATTTAATCGTTCTCATCCTCATCCTCCCCCTCATTATCAGCATCAAGAATTCCCATCTACTACGGATACTGAGGACATAATATTTTAACTTCAGCTAGACGGCTAGACAGTAGAGGAACCTCACTCGAGCGTTAGCCAGAGAGAAAAAAAAATCAAGACTTCCTCTGGGCGATGAAGTTAACCATGATTGTTTTTAACTCATTCAGGCTGAACCACTTCGTCTGTCGTTAGTCAGAATAAATAAAAATTACGTTCATGATTGTTTTTAACTCATTCAGGCTGAACCACTTCGTCTCGTTAGCCAGAATAAATAAAAATTAGCCTACGTTCTTGGGATGAAAACAGCAAACAATATTTTGATTATCCCCCCCCCTCTCTCTCTCTCTCTCGGGGGTGAGGGGAGAAGAGGTAAAGACACTATATTTTAAGCAAAAGGGGTAAAGAAACCAGTCGCCTATTAGGCTATTCTAAGTGCACCAAATATTCTTCACACACACACACACACACACACACACACACACACACACACACATCTGAGTCCTGTATTTGGTACTTCTTTGGGCGAAAAACTATACACCTCTTTTAAAAATATATATGAACATTTGGTGAAGTAGTTTCGGTGTTGTCTACATACTGTACATATAAGGAGTAACTGTTCTGTATTATACAAATGTGTATGGTAATGGCTGACACTATAGCTTGATCTGAGAAGAGACGAGCCATAAGCTTTCGAGAGCTGGCAGCTGATTGGTTGTCCGAGTGCATTCATTATTAACGACGCATTTAAAATTATTTTTAGTATATGGGCTTCAATAACCGTTTGACGAAAAGACTACCAAAATAAAATGTTTATCTATCTATAGCCCGACGTCCTAATCCCGCAAAGGGTGGCCGCAGACAAAACGCCTCCAAGTCTCTCTGTTACCCACCATTCGACTGCCCTTCCCCCAGCTCACTCCCCCCTCCGTCATATACAGTATCTCTCAACTCCATCTCTCCACCTCATCCTCGGTCTCCCCCTCCCTTCCTCCACTTCACCTACATACACCCAGAGCTTAGTCAGGCTTTCATTCTCCATTCTCTCCACATGTGCAACCACCTCAGTGTATTTCTCCTAAATTCCTCAATCACATCCACATCCACCCCACAACGTTCTTTCACTTCTTCATTCGTCAACCTGTCCCTCCATGTCACTCCACACGCTCCTCTCAGGTAACACATTTTCTACTGCTCTCACTCTTGACTTGTTCCCCTCTAGCAAGGTATATAGTTATCTGCATAGATTGATTTAAAAACGGGGCCTTACTAAGTTTATCAGATGGCCTAGATACCTGTGATGTTTTGAATTCTCGAGACAAAACAAAACAGGTCCAGGTAGTTTCATGAGTACCTTGATTTTCCCCCCTCCCCCCCATGTTCAGGCAAATTAAAGTAAATTCAGTGATTACTGCGACGTTATGGAAAATCTAACCTAGTAAAACATCGGAATTACAGTGAAAAAAAAATACTGTTAAACACGGATGAAGAAGCCACATATCACTGTCACTTTTAAATATGCTGCAGCCCATACTTTGTCACAGCTCTGTTGTAAGTTGTAGATATTCGGGGAAAAAAAAATGATGATGCGAAAGTTGAAAGCATAATGCAAACTGATGCGACAACAAATTTCTATCAAGTAAATTTGAATATTCGTCTACTTGATCAAGTGGGACATCCCATGAGCAACCTACCCCCCCCCCCCCCCCCCCTCCCCTTCATCAAAATTTAGAGAATATGTTATACCGTTTTTCATTGCAGTGCCGATTTTTACTAGGTTATATTTTACAAACTATTGCGGTAATGACAATTTACCTTAATTAGCCTGAACATGAGAAAAAAATAAAGGTAACCTACTCTAAAACAACCTGGAAATGTTTTCATTTGTTCCGACAATTCAAAATGTCATACGTATCTTGGCCATCTGATAAACTTAGTAAGGCCCCATTTGTAAATTAATCTGTACAAATAACTATATATAATATTTTATTTGGGCAATCTTTTCGTCAAACGGTTACTGACCCTCATATAATAAAAATAGTTTAAAATGTGTCGTTAATGGTGAATACACTCGGACAACCAGTTTAGTTGCCAGCTTTCAAAAGCTTAACTTAGGCTCGTCTCTTTTCACATCAGATCAAACAGGCTATAGTTCAATAATGCCATTATTCTCCATCACTCAGCTGTATTATAATTATTCATTTTTACTAAGCGGAGATTTTCGTTACTTCGCAGTTTATAACGTAGCACAGTGACAAGAAGAAAAATAAAGAGGCAGTGCAGCGGCTCTACATCCTTTCCATAACACTTCCTTGTGACTTATGTTAATCGATTATTATAGCTCAACAGTCATGGTAGAGATTGCAATTTTTCGCCTAGTTAAAGTGAAGAGAGAATGGGAACATGTGTCAGCGTACTGTTTGTTGTGGTTCGTCTTCACTTGCGTACTTCTTGACAGCGTAACGTAAGCTAACCTATCCCACCCAGCTCTGTTGCGTAATCAAACCCAGAGAGAGAGGGGGAGGAAACGCTCCCTAATAACTATCCTTTAAGTCAAGAGAAAGTGGCCCGAAAATAGAAATACCCTTCATGCACCAAATGAGATTACAAACGGTGATTCATTACACACACACACACACCAAGTGGCTAATACATGGAGAAGGCACCATTCAACGTGGCTTGTACAGAAAAAGATGACAAAATACGCCCGTGCCGTCACATGTCTGAAGAACAGTACCGTAGTGAGGTACAATGCCATCCAGTTTTCTTGCATTCTTTCGTCCCTTTGAAAGAAAAAATACTGTACTGTAAAGAAGGATCTGAAAGCAAATGTAGGGGTTTAGTCACACCTACTTCTGGTTTCAGTGGCATTTAGCTTTTGAAAATCAGTCCGACCATTAAACAGTGTCATCGTGAACAATAAAAACAACCCGTAGTTCCTAAAAGCAAGAAAGGTTCGAAGCATTAACTTACTCTGTTAGCCAAGGTAATTAAAGAATCGTTACTGTTATACAAGGGCATCTCGTCACTAATACGTGACCCTGAACAGTACAAAGCAAGACTTTTACCAAGAACTGCCTGAGTGTGCACCTGTTCTTCTGTCGTAACTTTAAATATTAGTAAACTCTAGTATATATAACTTGTATATTATAGGAGGCTAGAGAGAGTGAGAGAGAGATAGGGAAGTGGAGATATTGCAAGGTGTTACCTGACCAGTCCAGGAAGTGGCAAACTTTACACTTTCTACCGTGGGAAGCTGACACATACACACATACATACACACATACAGTGTTCTAGAAGGTTCTGGGACACGCATAGTACATGTGACGAGGCTTTCCTTAGATCAGAGGGAAAGGACGAGATTCAGAATGACAAGAGAGAGCAGGGAGAGAGGAAGAAGGAGTGAAGAGCACGGTGGGAGACAGCGGGCAGGCTCGCGAGTTAACCAGCGCTAGACACTCTCTTGTGTATGATAGAGTTAACATTGAGAATAAAACTGTAAGCAACTTAGATTTCATCTTTAACTCTTCCCATCGTTGACAACAAGTGAACTGAGGTTATATCTACAACTCCACAAATTGTAGACCTACAACCGCCTTGGCTGCGGCTACAACACTTCGTCCCTCTTGCGTCAGTGACCAACCGATAGTTGTGGTAGGAAGGATGTCGGAACCACCTGCTTTTTCACTGGTGCCTGGGTGTCACTGCTTCTTCAAATGTTCCCCTTGCATTTGCTATTATAAAAGTACACCACCGCAGTGTGTTCAGATGAACTGGAGTAGCTGCAGATTTTGTGTAATTGTGTGCATACTGGCGCAAAAGTTCTAACTCATGTTTAGTCCTTTGTTGTCTCAAGCCTCAAAGAATTACTAGTTATATTTGTCGTGATGGCAAACGACCAATGATTTTGATTATTAACTTTCAGAACATGACTCTAATAACAACATAAATCTTGATATTATTCAAATTAGACACACTGAACAGCAGCACCCTGATGGATGAAGTCACGAGCTAATGGAGGTCGATTTTCTTGGTATTCTCGAAAAATTGTAACTGCAGTCCCCTATGAAGTCAAACACAGCCAGTCTCTCCGCGGACGGTCAGCTTTACAAAGAAATTGTAAGATTTTCTGGCGATACTGTGAAGACACAAGTTAGGAGAAAACGGTTTAGAATTTCAACGCAGCTAATTTGCTTGCTACTTCTGATGCAAATGTGTTTTATTTGGTATTATGTATTCAGATATTTTGATTTTATTGCTCTGTATTATTTTTTAAAGTTATGAATTATAATAACTCGACTATACTGTGTTCGGATGAAGACAAGTACGTACCGCAGAATTTTCCCCCTTACCTACAATCACTGATACAGGGCGTTGTGCCCGTGAAGTGGCACCGAGGATACA
>JAGKTI010031600.1:0-12095 GCA_018397915.1 Birgus latro
GATGTGGAAAAGGTTGAAGGTGATGTCAGAACGGAGAGGGATATGGATGACGACGGATGTGGTGAGAAGAGTGGCCTCGAGAACTGGATAGTAATATTCGAGAGAGGAGTAGGGGAGTACTGGTGTTAAACCGAAAGTAGAGTGAGCCCAGTCTAATAGAGAGCGGAGAGCTGAGATAGGTACTAAGTCTGCAGTGACACGTCCATTAATAGCATCGACTAGGATACGAACCAAGGTAGTGACCTGAGAGAGTAGAGAGTCAATGGCTAGTTGGAGATTATCCATGTTGAGTTTGAGATAAAAGAACTGAGAAAGAACGTTGAGATTGGAGAGGTGTTGGTTTAAGATGTCGGTGAAGTTGTTCAGAGTGGAAGTTACTTCATTTAGGTGGGTTGTAATCTTCTGTAACATTGTGTGTTGGACTTTGATGACGCGGCATTGAGATTCTAGGGCGGAAGCTAAATGAGCTAGGTCAGATTTGAAGCCAGAAAGGTCACGGGCTGTAGCGACGCCAAACAATCCGCTGAGAATCTCACCTCCGAGGTCAAAGAGACCCCGTTTCACACGAGAACGACCTACAGGTGGCGGAATGGAGAAAGTGTCATTGAGCTCAGTGAATTTACCAGAAATGTATTGCAACTGCCAGGAGAGTGGGAGGAAAAGATGATATAAATACTGATTTGGGTTGTGTTTCCCCATGAGGGCTGTGAGGTGGGTCTTGATTTTGTGGAGCTGGTGCGCGTAGGCAGGTAGGGCGATAGCTACGTCGGCCAGGGGCGCAAGATCGTAGCGCAGGGAGACTACTCAATCAGCATTACCTCGCCTCCCGAGCCGATCAAGGCCCCGGGACGTACTCCACCATCGTCCTCACCCGACCCAGACCCTAGGAGGGTCAGCACTGCCAGCAGGTAGACCGCTAACATCATACCTAGAAGATTAGCTGAGAATTAATGGGAGAGTTCCTGGAGAGGCTGATGGGCGGAACGCAGTTTGGATCGATACTAATTGATGGATGAATGAGTAGGTGTAGGTGGAGAGGAAGGAGACTGGATAGGTGGAGATGGGGTAGAGTGAGGGATTTGGGGAGTAGGAGGGAGAGCAGTAGGTTGTGCAAGTGATTCTTCCAACACTAGGCCCCGTGGAGCACGTTTCAGATCGTCATGGACCCACTTAGTGTCTGTAGTGGAGAGGTCTTGGATGTGATACTTGTTGGCTTGTTTATTCAGTACGCGATGGGGGCTGGTAAATTTGTCATCCAATTTAGAGGTACGCGTATGGGAATGAGCATAGACTAGATCACCGACGTCGATAGTGATAGGAGAGGCAGATTTATGTTGGCGTCTTATCATGTCCTCCTTAGATGAAGCGAGATTGGATGTTACATACTGGTGGATTGTTTGGAAGTTGGCCAATTTTACTTTGACATAGTCATCCATGTTATAGATTGGATCTGGTTTTGAGGATAACAGGATGTATGGTAGGTGTTTGTCAAAACCAAAGAGGACAAAGAAGGGAGATTCGCCAATGGAAGCATTGATGGAGCTATTGATTGAGGATGCCACTTGGGGAATCCAGTCATCCCATGTCAAACTATGGGAGCCTAGGTGTCTGAGGCACTCTAAGATTTTTCTATTGTGGTGCTCTACAAGGCCATTGGAAGCTGGATGGTTAGGTAAGACATTGCATTTATTAATTTTAAAGTGACGACAGATCTCCTCCAGGAGGCTATTGTTGAACTCAGTACCGTTGTCGTTGAGGATGGTATGTGGTGTACTGAACGGGCAAATTACGTGATCTACGAAAGCACGTGCAACACTCTTCGCGGTCTTATCTGAGAGGGGGACAAGGACACAGTAGTGTGAGAAGTGGTCGACTGCTACAAACAAACACTCTGCACCTGATTCTGTAAGAGGGAGTTTTAGAAGATCGATGGACACTGTTTCCCATGGGCGTGACGGGATTGGATATTGTAAGAGCGGTGCAGGTAAGCCGGTGGAACCTTTGTGGTGGTGGCACGAGATGCAAGAGTCACAGTGCGCATTGATATCGCGATGCATGGTTGGCCAATAGTACTCGAGACGTGCTTGGCGCAAGCATCGGTCTTTACCTGGATGGGATGCGTGAGGTGTATCATGAACAATGTGAAGGACCGCAGATATCAGGTCAGTAGGGACAACAAGTTGGTGTACTTCTCTGTTTGGCAAATCCTTCCCTGTAAGGAATGTTTTTCTGTACAAGAGACCATCTTTGAGTATGAACTCATGTAGTGGTACTGGGAGAGCAGGTAAGGTCGAGGCATCTCCTGATTCAAGGAAATAAACTACTTGTGACCACATGGAATCTTTGTGCTGAGAGTTTTGAACATCCTCTGATGTTAAGGTTGTGCTGTCAGTGACCTTGGGCTGCAGGGACATGACAGGTGCGGCTACATGATGTGAGAGGGCATCCGTGACTACGTTCGATTTTCCTGGGACATACTGAAAAGTGGGATTGAAGTCCTGGATGGTGATGGACCATCTAGCTAACCTACCGGTGAGGTTGCATCCCTTAAACAAATCACATAGAGGAAGGTGGTCTGTCTGGATATGCACTGGATAACCATATACTATGTCTCTGAAATGTTTCAAGGACCAGACAACTGCCAAAGCTTCTAAATCGGTGACACTGTAATTACGCTCAGCAGTGGTAAGTGCGCGACTAGCATACGCTATTACACGCTTCCTGGATGTTTGATCTAGTTGCATTAGAACTGCACCAAGTCCTGCGCCTGAGGCGTCTGTACATAAAAGAAAGGGTTTGATATAATCAGGGAATGCTAAAACTGGGGCATTGACAAGAGCTGTCTTTAGCGCTTGAAAAGCCTGGGACTGATCGTTAGTTCACACAAAGGATACATTCTTCCTTAGTAAGTGAGTTAGAGGAGCGGCGATCTTTGCATAGTCTTTAATGAATCTGCGATAGTAACCACTTAGGCCTAGGAAACTTCTGACAGCATCGGTTGTGTTAGGTTCTGGGAAATTGATGATCGCCTTAGTTTTGTCGTCATTAGTATGAATGCCTTGTGCGTCGATGACGTGGCCTAGAAAGTTGATTTTCTTTCTCAGGAAGTCACATTTACTGAGGTTGATTTTCAGGCCTGCTAGCTGTAGGCGTTCCAATACTTGTTGTAGTTTGGCAAAATGGTCAGGGACTGATTTACTTACAACAATGATGTCATCTAGGTAAGCAAAAAGAGAGTGGCCCATCATACCACTAAATACCGAATGGATAAGACGCATGAATACTGAGGGAGCATTTCTCAAACCAAAAGCAAGTCTCTTAAACTGAAAATGTCCAGAAGGAGTGCTGAAGGCTATAATTGGGCGAGAGGATTCTTCCATTTCGACCTGCCAGTATCCACTGAGGAGGTCTAGGGATGAAAAGACTACGTTATTTTCACCTAGTGATTCTAGCAAATCTGTGAGGACAGGTAACGGGAAACGGTCGGGAACGGTTACAGAGTTTACCATACGGTAGTCCACTATTGGTCTACAGTTGCCGTCCTTCTTTGGGACTAAGAAAAGAGGACTATTCCATGGACTGACGGAGGGTTTGATAATGTCCTGAACTAACATTTGCTGTACCATCTGATCAGTCTATTTTCTCAAGCTGTGAGGTAACCGATATGCTGGTATGTAAATCAGCTGAGTTCCTGGTACTAGGTCTATGTGATGTTTGACTAAGTCTGTCTTGCCCATTTGTTCTCCGGGTAAGGCTACCACATTTCTGTAAGCATGCAAAAGGTCGAGTAGTTGAGATTTATGCTGTGGAAAATCTTTGCAAGTTAGGTTTGAGAGCAGGTCAGGTGAACGAATCGGAGCAGATCCCGTAGAGTTAATGGCACATATACCGGTCGGTAGACTATCATCATCAGCAGGGATAGAGGATTTCTGGCACACCATTACGGCCGCTGGGTATACCAGGAAATCTCCAATCTTTACACCACTTTTAAGCTTTAGTGGAGCATTCGTGACATTGAGCAAGTATAGATAACATAGACTGTCCTCTAAGATCGTGCACCAGGCTGACTCATAAGTTAAGCCATTCACACAACACGTCTCAGGTAGTGTTAGTACATCCACTCCTTCTTTCGCACCTACAACACGAACAGAAACTTTGGTGAACTCATGCGGTAACAAAACTGTGCACGTATTTGTTACTGCACGCCTTGTCTCTGTGTGTTGGAGAACATCAGCTAGACTTTGTGAGGTAGGTAACTGAGACATGTCTGAGTCAGCTGTAGTGCTGTCGTTAGAGGAGGCTGGAAGAGCCTTTTCTGAATGCTGAGGGGATGTATCAGCAGGTGGTTCCTTGCTCTCAGTCAGTGAGGGAATGATCTCTGTATTCTCGAGTGATGATGATGATGATGACGGCTCGGCTTGTTCTGGACTCTTAGGGAGTGAGAGAGTCGGGGGGGACTGAACGACTGAAGTTACTGGCAGTACAGGATGGGGACATTGCATACTGTAGACTGGGAACCCAGAAATGTCTATACTACTACAGGTAGGCAATAATGCAATGGTGTGTTGTGCCATGGTAGGTAAGCCAATAAGGGCATCTGCTGGATATTTCAAGTCGTTAGTTACATGAAATTCTATTGGGAAAGGGAGCAAGGCACTGTCTAGTTGTACTTCTAAAATGACTCTTCCCTTGACCTTAAACTCTGAGCCTTCTACACCGCATAAGCGAATGTCAGGCGGTTCAAGGAAACTGACGCGATTGCGGTGGCATTGAATGATGTCTAAGGAGGTATCAGAAATCAAGTTTACTATAGATCTGGTGTCCATGAAGAACGACGTTGGTATGTCATTAGTCCATCCTAGAATGACTAGACCTGAGGAAGTGATAGGTCCTACATGGGGGATGGGGAGTTGGTGTTCTGTTGCTACGTCATGTTGGTCCGATAGGGGCGCGGCGCTTCCCCCGACTGGTGGCGATTTAGGTAACGACACTCGTCGGTAGTGTGTGTCGTACTAGTCTTGTGATATTTGCATGTAGGGCGATGCAAACGGGAAGGCGTACGCCGTCTAGTTTGGGAGTAAGGCCGTGTGTGTTTACGGTCGCAACTGTGTGCTCGATGTCCAGGTGTACCACAGTGCCAGCAAAGGATCGAGGACTGTCTGTTCTGTCGGACGCTAGATTGATCACGACTAGCAGTTGGAGAACGATTTGTGGCAGGTCTGCCTCATGTAACTGAACGAGAGCGGCATTGGTCTGGGGAAGTGGTAGTGTGACAGACCTGAGAGAGCAAGGGTCGGTCTGTGGCCTGATGCGTGTGGTTTGAACCTGTTCTTTCATGGATGGCTTTAGTAATCTGAACAATTTTATCTCCTGGATTGAAACCAATCGCCAGAGCTGTTTCTCTCTGTTTAGGAATAAGCCAATGGAGGAATCTCAGGTAACCAAATAAATCTGCAAGGTTGTCGAGTGAAACCATAGGAGCTCCATTTACGTTCTGTACCCAGTTTGTGCCTATAAGTAATTGGCGAATCTTGCTACTAGTGGCTTTCATGGCAGCGGCTGCTTCGCGTAGTTTGGCATGTTGGGGGGGGACGTGTAAATCCTCATCCATCTGGGTGAGGAGATTAGTGAACCCAATGAGAGATGCGGCATTTGAATGTTGGCAACAAAGTGTTATGAGTTCCTTACAGAAATCAGCAAAGGTTGTTACGCCATCCAAATATCCAGCACGGATTGCGGATCCGATATCCGATTTGCCTTGGTGTAAGCGACCCATGAGATAAGAGACTTTGAGGTTTTCATCTGTAATCCGCCGATTGTGGATGTCGGTTTCGACCTCTCTGGGAAAATCATAAACAGACCAAGTGGAGTCCTCGCCGGTAAATTTGGGACGATTGGCATCGTCGAGATAGATAGACTTGGGAGTAGGGGTCGTTTGGTTCATAGTTGGAATTGTAGAAGTAATGGGGGTATGAGATGAGAGAGAAAGTAGTTGTAGTTAAGTGTAAAGGAGACGAGAGGTGCATTGGGGCAGAAGAGTTAACGAGAGTGGTAGGAGGAAGGAGAGAATCAGGCAGTGTAGTAATAGGAGTAGAGGATGAGGTATCTGGATGGGAAGGGTGTTGTGAGGCGAGTAATGAAGTGGTGGGTGGTGAGGCAGGGCGGTGGTACGCGCGTCCGTTACGTAAGTGAGTCACTCAATCTTCCTTGGCTGGGGGATTGTGATCATTGGTTGTTTCTTGACTGAGAGTGGAGGGAGTAAGTTCCGTATATGCAAAGTATGACATGTAGTTTGGCGACAATATAAAATGAGAGATGAGGAGTGATATATATATTTACAGGGTGAAGATGAGAATATGTACCATGAGTATGGAAATGGAAATGTATGGAGATGACGGAATGGTAGTGGCAATAAATAGTAGGTGAGATGGAAATGAGGAATAAAACTGGCGGTGAAGGTGAGAATGGAGTGAGGGGTGGAGATGAAGTATGACAATAACACACAATCTGTAGAGAAAATCGGAGGATAATCTCTATAGAAAGTCAGATGGGAGATGGGTGGATGAAGATACACTATATAGTTACACAGCTGAATGGAGAACGAAGTGGAGGGGAGAGGTGAGGGCGTTGATCAGCTGGTGGGCGAACGTGGAGGGCACGTGGTGGGCGGAGCCAGAGGCAGGCTGGTAGTAGGTATGCAGGATGAGTCTTGGAAGAGGTGGAGCGTCTCGCTGGGCTTAAGCCGATACGTGAATAGGAGGGTTGAGTGGCGCGGTGGTTGTTTAATCCGGAGCAGATGTGTAGGCACAGCGAGGGGTGGACAAATGTCGCCACAAGCAGATGCAAAGTTGGTGGGTGGCAGATGTGGCAGAGGGCAGTGAGTGAACGGCAGACACTGGAGAGGGCCACCGGCAGATGAACAGGTGCTTGAACAGGTGCTTAGGGCTGCGGCGTCGATTGTCGCGGCCTGTGTGGGGTTGTGGTCGATGTAGAGAACGGCACTGGGGAGGGGGATTGGACACCTGTATGCAGAGCCGGTATTACGCCATGAGAGTGAGGACGAGAGGGCGAGGCTGTGAGAGGTGGGGCAGCTAGTAGTTGTTGGTGGCACTAAAACACTGTAGGAGGCATTTGGAAATGAGGGTCGATCACCGCTGCTACTAAAAATGTAACACCCCTCTCTTGATGGTTGAAGGAAAGTCCTGGAGTAGCTATTTACGGCCTTTAATGTGGAGCACAGAAATATAGGTGTTACCTCCAAGATTGTCAGCCCTCGACTGGACTAGAGNAAGTCACCAGCTACTTAATTTACCCTGTCTTATAACAATACCCAGCAAAAAGTAATGCATTATTAAAGTTTTTTAAACAGGGATTCAGTATGTATCTGTGATATTTTATGCTGTTTTCATGTCCCAGAAGTGGTTTTTAAGGTCTCTGTGCACACTGCCACAGGAGTCCATGGGAGTCATCAACAACAAAATTGCCCTAAATTCTTATAACCAACCCATTAACAACTTCTTTATTATTAAAGTTTTTCATACAGTAGTACAGTGTATGACTATGATGTTTTACGCTGGTTTCAGGTCCCTAAAATGGTTTTAAGAGGCTCACAGGGGTAATTTGATACTGTATTGGAATTTTCTTGGGGGGGAGAGGTCCAAAATTCACGATCCCCCCTATTTGCGGGGGTCTTTGTCCCCTAACCCGCTCGAATATGGGGGGAGACCTGTATAATCGGAATGAGAATTTAAGTAGGGAATCTATGTGCAGCAGAATAAAAGTTAATGAGTTGCATAGAGTGGAAACACAGTAAGTATAGTGCCATAGTTCTTCGAGGGGAGAAGGATAAAGAGATATGGCCAAAGTAGCCTTTGTGATGTGGTATTGGGTACATACATCTTTTATGGCAGAATGCATTTTGCTTTTTAAATTGTGCTTTGTAAGAATAAATTCAGAATTCTGGATTTTTAATCATTATTATGCTACTCAGAAAGAAAAAAAACTTTTTAAAAATCCCAAAACTTTGTAAAAAATTTCTGTAACAGTGTTAGATTTCTTGCTGTTACGCTTTAAAAATGTACCGAAAAATGGAGGCAAATAACTCGAGAATTTACAGTTGTGTAAAATAACTCACAAAGAAGTGGGGAGGGAATTCCTCCTTTGGGAATCACCAAAGATTTACTGGCAAAGTGGGGAATGACCAGGAAGTTTTGGAGCTTCTCACTTACAGTTACTCTGCCCATCCACATGTTGAAGCATTTATGTGCCAATCAGACATTAGTCAATCCTACCTGATGATGCATTTTCTATTGCATTCTTGTTAGTACTACGGTTTATTCATCTTATAATAGAATTCTTAAACACGAGAGAGTAGATTTAGGCTATATTTATCTTTCACTACAAGAGTTTTATCTACCTACAGCCAGACACCTTAATTCCCGAAGGGGTGGACACTAGTGAACCACCATGTCGCCCCTGTCCCCAATCATCAGACTGCAATCCCTCCCACATGCACTCCTCCACTCATCTACCTCTCCACTCCACCCCTCCATCTCATATTCTGTCCCCCCCTCCCCTTCCTAAGCTAAATAAAAATGTCCAGAAATAACAAGAACAAGTGAGAAACACATCACTTACACTAATTCAAGAGGTTAAGTATCTGGGCAGCTTATGAATTGCAAATAGGGATTGCTTGGTTAGGAATGTTGAAGAGTGTGTGGTGTGGCAGGAGTAACAACAAAGGAGAAAGGTATGGGATGGTGGGATGAAAAGGTTAAGAGAGCAGTGGAGGAAATGAGGAAAAAGTGGCTAGAGTGGTTACAGGACAGGAGTTCAGTTGAAATAAGAACTGAGTATATTGAGAGCAAAAAGCATGTAAAGAGACTAGTGAAGAGGATAAAGAAGGAGGTAAATGATGCTCTAGGAGTAAAAATGAATGCAAATCACTCTGAAAATAGGAAGTTATTCTGGAAAGGGGTCTGGAAATGTAGAAGTAGCAGTGCAAAAAAAAAAAAAATGTAAGAGTGAGAAGGATGTAAGTTTCGTTTCGTTTCGTTTTTGAAGGGTCCAACATGCTTGCATGTGTCGGCCTTGGTCACCTAATGGCGGCTCTCCACGCTGCTCGATCTCTGGCAGCCTCCCTATTCAGTCCCTTAACCCTTAAGTCACATTTAATGACCTCGTCCCATGTCTTTCTCGGTCTACCCCTCCCAACCCCTCCCCCAATATTAACACTTCTCACCCTCTGGTAGATTATTAACCCATGGGGATGGAATGAGGACCCGATGGAATTAATATTTTGAAAGTCTGATGAATGGGAATGGAGAAAGCAAAGCAACTGTTAACATGATTGGTTTTGGGGATGTATAGAGAAGCAATGCAGTGCCAGGAAGCATGACACTCTCAGAGATGAAGAACGCTGTGAAGCGGCTGAAGAATGGGAAGGCTGTTGGGGTTGATAAGGTGTATGCAGAGGTGATTAAGTGTAGTGGAAAAAGTGAAATGGAAGTGCTTGTTGGAGATATGTAAGATGGCATGGACGAGTGAAACTGTGCTATTAGGGTGGAAAAAGCAGTGATTGTCCCCCTGTACAGAAATAAATGTGAGCGAAGTGAGTGAAAGAATTATAGAGCTAAGTCTATTGACTATTGTAGGAAAGGTATATGGAAGAATTATTATGAAGAAATTAAGGGAGTTATCAGAAGTCCTGGCGTGTGACGAACAGGGTGGCTTTAGGAGTGGCAGAGGATGTGTGGATCAAATCTGCAGTGAGACATATAGTGCAGAAGGCTTGTGAGAAGGAATAAAAGGTATTTATGGGTCTGGAAAATGCATAATTATGACAAAGCAGACAGAGAAGGATTGTGGAAGGTTTTGCACATGTAAGGTGTAGACGGTAAGCTGCCAGGTACCGTCACGAGTTTTGACGATGGCAGTGAGGCATGCGTGAGGATAAATGGGCATCTAAGTGAATGGTTCACAGTCAGTGTTTGGCATGTGACATGATTGTGCGATGTCCCCATGATTGTTCAACATGTAGAGGTTAGTGGTCAATATTTCTAACCCTTCAGTTCCGAATTTGAGTTTTTGAATGTTGGCAGAAAGGTATATGGCATATGAGAAGGAAAAAACTATAATTACAAATGGAACAATAGAATCAACGTAACACCTTTGTGTGAGTTCTCCCCCGCAAGCGACGGTGCACCTTTAGTAACGCGTCTGCTCAACAGATGGCGTTAGGGTCGACATCAAGCGTGCATTTCTAGCTTAAATTAACATAGATTTATCCTTCTCTAAATCACATGTTATTAAGGCTGATCAAAAGTATGTCTTTATATTTTCAGGAGGGGGATTTGGTGACCTTCACCTGCCATCGCTCTGATATAAATTTTTAACACTAAATTTTGGATGAGTCGAGAGAAAGGGTCCATGAGTGGTGTTTCGGATCTGTATTCAAAGATGGCTGTTCAAAGCCAGACACAGTACTATCTGGTTACATCTCCCATCTGTTTTGTTTATTCAGTGTCGTGAGCGTTATCCAACTGGTACAATATAATGGAAAACACAGGGTAATTAGTACTGACTCTAATACGGACCCTTGCCCCATGAACTCGCCAAACTGTTGCTCAAGATAGATAAAACTCACGGTTTTGTGATTCAGTAGGCTGGTTTGGGGAGCCTACAAGGCAGGTCCACGTAAGCCAGCCGTCAGAAAAACACTGTCCATCGCAGGGAGAGTACCTTCACCTTATGGTAAGTTGATTTCTTATTTTTTTTTTTTTAAGTGTTAAGGTATTACGGTGAGGTATCTTTCTTATTGCTAGTTTGTTGGGAATGTTTTCCCTTTCTGCATAAGTTAAATGGTGAGCGAGGTTGGAGAAGGGCAACCTGTTTAGCTGTGGAACACTGTAATAGTTAGTTCGGTATTTTGGCTTTGGATTTTAAGCACTAAAAGAGAGGAGGGTTTCGATAATGAATTAAGTTAAATGTGGAGGTGATTGAGTTTATACGGCTGCAGTACTTTATTTCCATTATGCTGGTACTGTACTTAAAGAGGATACAAAGATGGACAAGTGAGCCTGACAGACTATACTGCCCTAGGTCTAAACTGGGCAGTGGACATATGGAGAAAAGAGCGTTAGTCGTATTAAGAATGTTGCCTTCTACTGTACACGGGTTAGCTGATTACAAACTGCAGAGTGGTAGTTGCTCATTGACTTACTGGGAACACTGGCAAAGGAAAACTTGTATGTGGAAATAGTGCAACCTTACAACTGCAAGGATATTAGATACAGGGAAGGACAGACGGCACTGCTGCCACAAGATATAGAAGCTACGGATTGATACTTAAAATGAAGCAGTTACAACCTTTATAGACAAGAGAGTCTTTACTTGGCGGAACACAGCCACTCCCTCGTACACTAAATCATGTTTGAAAACTAAAAATTTTCTGGGCTTCTTCATTGCTAGTCAGTCCCTCGGTCTAACTTTCACTGTGAATTGAGGTCTGTGATTGTGGTTTTTGGTTTGTTAGAACAAGCTGTGCTAATTTTGACTTCATGCACTTAAACATTACCCACTGGCTTTGACAAGTGAAGGAATCTCTGGGCATGACTGTCTTTGCAGTATTTCATGTTTAAGTATTCTCCTTTTTGTCTAATGAACCACGCACTTCAGAATGTGTTTCTTCCTTTGCAATAGCCTTTTTTGTTTTTTTCTTAAAGGAGAGAGGGAGGAGAGGGAGGAAGGAGGATGGGCAGAAATCTAAGATAAGCTAGAATCTGTCAGGTCATGCATCTGTAGTGATGTTAATCTTGCTTCCCACTGTATGTTTAGTGCTACTTGTCAATGCTTAGCTTTTATTTTTTGACGGGAATCTAGAGTAGAAAGGTACGATTAAATTGTCACTTAACAATTTATATTTCGCAGGTGAGGCGACGGACACTGCTGTCTACACACTGCGCCCACACCAGCCGATAAGTATACTCCAACCTTCGGAGTCCATTTTCATTTTCACTTTTAATTTTGCTTAACTTTCAATCCTGAGGCCCCTGTCTGCTATAAGGGTTTGGCTGGTTGTTTTGCAGTATTGGTCA
>JAGKTI010031602.1:0-12095 GCA_018397915.1 Birgus latro
TTCTTCAACAGGGGAAACTCCCATAAACCACGATCTCATACGGACTCGTAGTGATATCCAGTGACAACGTGTTACACTGTTTACTCCATTTCTAAAGAAATCATCCCTATTTTCCCGGGTTACACCACATATCATATCTAGGAGAATTTACAAAGCCCAAGATTAACACAGATTGCAACCTCAGTGCACACATAGCGCACCACATGACGAGGCATCACACCATTCCGCCTCTCACACACTTATAACCAATATATTACATTTTTTATCAATAATAAGCTTACTAAGTGGACCAACCGACTTTGACTATACTGTGCATTGGAAACAGACTTAGTGAAAATTAGTGTAAAGGGCTTTCGGGCACTGGTCGTTGTGACTCTCGATACAATGACTGGCGCTGACTCCATGACCCAGCGTCACTTGCCGGTTCAACCTGGAACGAACGTCCACACACCACGATGTCTTACTGGAGAGTCATAAGGTATTGATAATATGATCAGATATCTTACGTTAAATATAGTTATAATGACAACTAATTTATGATGACGTATAAGGGGAAATACTGTGAATACTCGGACATTACCTGGAACGAACGTCCACACACCACGATGTCTTACTGGAGAGTGATGAATCGTGGGCACGAAGCGGCCGCTCCCGCTAACACTCGCTACGTTTTCTCTACCCGGCTCTGACTTCAAACAATTACGTTGCAGTCCATGATATCATCGCACAAGAATTTGCAACAAAAAAACGTACGCATTACTCTTCTTATAAAAATATGACTTATGATGATTTAAATTTTGTGGCAATGACATAGGTCTAACAATTTAACATATGATGCCTGAAATCACGGTTTGATACAATTCCTCTTTGTTCCGCCCGCAGCACTAATCAACAACTGAGGTCTGTGCCAAATAAATTAATTTTCGTGGTCATCTATGACAATAATCTATAGTCTGGCTTTACTTAAGTTCTTAGACAACGTTATTTAGTAGAAAAATACAGCAGACACAAGCCCAAGTACAAAATTCTGAATTCTAGGTGTAAATATGACTCTTCGCCAATATAAGTTCCAGATTAACTTTCTGTGCCACTCTATCGAAACCAGATGCTCCTGTGCCTGTCTCCTTGACCAGTTGCTTCCCTAGTAAAATCAAGCCCAAAATATGAATTACAAAGTCCACTTCACACTTTACAACATCTTAACACGGTCCAGAATACACACTTAGCACGTACATAACCTAATGTAAATTTACATACATTATATACTTACACTATACTTATACTAACTTAAATTACTCTTATACTACTTATATTATATGCAAGAAAAATGGCATTACACCAATACTTGTTTAGGCCATAGGGTGTCTCCCACTAGCGCTCCATTAGTCCGTTGTTCAAACAAAGAAGATCCCACTGACTCCAGTAGCTGTTGCTCGCAGAGCTTAACCTGGAAACTTCTTCCCAAGATGGTCGCACTGTACTCCGTTGCAGCCACTCCAGCACTTTTTGTAAATCTACATCCTCCATCTGATTCTTCTTCAGATCTTCTGCATCTGACGCTGGCCCTGTCACTGCAGTACGGCTGCATTTCTTGCTATGATTCCCATTCCTCCACACTGCTTACCGTCTGTCCTTCCGTCTTCTCGCACATTATTCATCAAGGTTTTGCATTTCCTCAGTGGTGGGGCTATTTGGGAATAGCTAGCTGGTGGTTGCCCCTTAACACCAGACACCACTACTTTTCCACTTATTTCTTGTCTTCTGCAGCCTTCTTCTTATCCTCATTTTCCTTCTTTGGACACTCAGAACTGAAGTGTCTCACCTCACTAAATGTCCAACAAGCCTTTGTTACAATTGTAGATTTCCTTGCACTGCCCTATTCTTCCACCTTCTTCCATTCGTAACAATCGTCCTTGTGTCCCAGCTTCCTCCAGAACCAGCAACCTCCTCCTGTCTTCTCCTGTTCCCTCTTCCATTTGTTGCAGTCCTCTTTTCTATGTCCTGGCTTTTCACAGTACCAGTGTAAAGGCGAAATTTTAGATTCCCTCAAAATGAAGAAGATCTGAATCTATCTAAATCCCAGCGCTTTACCTCCACAGTATAAGGTTCTTGAAATTGACTACAATATAAATTTATTAGATTTTTACTGATTACTACCGAGGAAGAGATCCTAGAATTTTAAGAAAGGCCTCGTTGATTTACTAACTCTAGGAAGATATACCAACAGGAAGAAGTAAGAAAAATATTAGTAGGCTGCCACCACCCAGCGTTTGCCAGGAAAGAAATTATTAGTCCCGTTACAGTGAAAGATGGGACACTGAGGCCTAGAGACAGTAATCAGGGTAGCGTGAGTATATTAGAGTGCATGAATCCTATAGATAGTAACATACCTTGCGGGCCACTCGATCTCACAATCAAACTTCCCAGAGGAATTTAGTTCAAACACATAAGAAAAATGATTATCTATGATTTACTAACCTTAACATACATGAAATAAAATTAACCCTCGAACAATAGAAACAAGTACACAGTTTATACTTTAGCCTCCGATTCCTCCAGAATAACTGGGAAAATAATGTTCTCTTCTCCACAGAAAATAAATCAAGCTGTCTCACATATCATGCTACAAAGCTTATAAATTGTGTGAACACCACCACTGATAAGATCCTTGGGCCATTACACTCAACAAGATGTTGAAAATACCACACACAGATGAATTATTTGCCCGATCAATAATTTACATACATTAATTATGCATATAACTTGATCTCTTAACCTAACACAGTATACACAAATAAAGAGAAAAGAATAATTCAAATTCTGGCGTGACTTGCATTTCCACGGTCTCTAACGGACTCGCGGCTCTGATTCCCGGGGTCACAACTTATCACCAAAGATTACTCTAGATTTAGTATATTCACCCTAACTTTCCAATGGTTTACATAAATTAATATAATTATATATATGATCGGTTTCACGAGAATGATCCTATTTAATCTTCAAAGCGATTGCAGTACCCTGTACGTTAGGAAATACGTCTTCATAAATCACACTCGCTTTTATCTTGAATAATTCACTTTAGAAGTAAAGACTTTTCCAAATGGACCATACAAATACATAATCGACCACAATACAGAAAGAACCCGCAATCTGTGGACACCGTGCTCTCTCAACTCAAAGTGGCTGTCCCCGACAAGATCGCTCGTGCTCATTTGCTGTGGTCCCAGCACCAGAACTGGCTTCGACTTATTACTCTTCAGTTTACTTACTATAACAATCATCAAGGAACTTGCAACAAGGAATTCACTTTCACTTTACTCAGACAAACTGACTTACGATGTTTTAAATTTTGTGGCAGTCATATGGGTCTGACAGTTTTACCGAAGCCTAAACTCACGAGTTTTATTTAATTGTAACCATGTGTCGCAGTTGTCCAGCCTACATGGCTTGGCGCCAGTGAAAATGAATATAAATTGCGGCTACAAATGAAAATAATCAATAATCAGACTTTACCTAAGCTCAAATACATTATTATATAGTACATAAAGATGATAATACCAAACCTAACTACAAAATTCTGAATTCAAAGTGTAAATACAAACTATCGTGAATTTTAATCTCGAATTAACTTTCCTTGCCTCTTTATCAAAAATAGATCATGCTTTTGCACTTCCATCTCACTCCATACGGTCTTACCTATTAATATTATTACACTCTTGCTATACATTATCTAGGAACAAGCCCAAATATGAATTTTGATGACCATTTCCTACACACTGCATCAATTAAACAGGGGTCCAGGACTTCACTTACATTACACTTATACTAACTTAAACTACACTTATATTACACTTACATTATACTTATCCCAACTTATATAACACTTATACTAACTTATATTACACTTATACTAACCTTAAAATTACAGCATTACACCAGCAACTTCCTTCATATTTTTCTGCTTCACGACCCTGCCCATTTCTTGCCTTGAATCCTGCACTACGACCTGCCTGAAAAGTGGACGTGTTGGACCTGACGTAGGACTCAAATTCTAGAGACCTGTCTAGTGCTTCTTGCATGCTGCAGGTTGTTCCTGCATCACTTACACTTTCAACTCTGCACTTTCAAGATCATCAATGAACTGGTCCCTCAGAAGAATAGCCAACAGGTTAGGTGCTACTCCAGGGTACGCTATGTATGCCATACTCTCCAAGTCATGAGCAAGCTGCTGTAGGGATTCGCCTCGAGCCCGTACACGGGTCCGAAATCGTTCTGTGTAAACCTCAATGTGGTACAGTACATGGTCCCATATCTGCACTCCAGCACTTCTACTAAGGACTGATAACTGTTCCTCTCCTCTACTGACATCTGGCCCAGAATTTCCATTGTGGCATCCTTAGGGCTAGTAGCAAACTGCACTGCCCTCTGCCTATCATCGCAACCATTCTGATCAGCAAATAACTCAAACTGTGCACGATAAGCTTCCCAAGATACTCTATAATCAAATTACTGAGGTTTCTTTTTAATTGGACCCCCATTATAGCCATGCATTTCACGGGTTTGGGGCCTAAAAACTGGGACATCATAATTAAGTCCAGGACTTAAAACTTCTGTATTCTGATTATTCAGCCCTGTAATGCTACTTTAGATGCTTGGGATCCGTCAAGATTCACCATACACTGTCCATTCTTTTCATATGCTCCCTGTACACTAGCCTGAGACTTAGCAGTGCACTATTTCTCTATAGCCTCAATTTTCTCACTAATTTTCTTTACATGGTCGACTACATGCTTCAACTGGTTATCTACATGCTGTCTGCACTCCATGACCATTCCCTCACTAATCTTCAGCTCTTTGTCAACATATTACCTGCACTCCGTCACTGTTCCCTCACTAAATTTCAGCTGGTTGTCTACACGCTTCGCCTGGTCGTCTATTTGCTGTCTGACCTCGATCACATTATTGCTTACCTCACACTTCTGCTGCTGTAGCTCAGCGTATACTTCCTCCTTCAACTGCTGCGCTCTTCCTTCATTTCCTGCATGAAAGCATCCAGATGTCCTTGCATCTTCAGTTGTAATTCCTTCTGTTGCTCCTGTAATGCCTCTTGAAGCTGTTCATATCGTTCTTTCTGTTCTTGACCTTTGTTTCTGTACTTGTTCTTCAAGTTTTTTGTGTCCTTCATTCTGTGCCTGTGGTTGTACACTTTGTGCTTGTAATTGTTCTTTGAGTTCTTTCTGTCCATTCTGTGCCTGTAATTGTACACTTTGTGCTTGTAATTGTATTTTGAGTTCTTTCTGTCCTTCAGTCTGTGCCTGTAGTTGTACACTTTATGCTTGTAATTGTTCTTTGAGTTCTTTCTGTCCTTCATTTTGTGCTTGTGGTTGGACACTTTGTGCTTGCAATAGCTTCATGATTGCAGCCAATGACACTCTGTCTTCCTGCGCAGCTCGTTGTCTAGTCTGCACACCTCCTTGCTCCATGTCGAAGATTAGACTCACTGCAGCACCATCTAATGGTCCACACTCCTGACACCACTGGTACGTTCCCGTCCCACACTTCCACAAGCTCCAACAGCTGTAGTACAGTATAGTAAGGACGTTGCCCAGTGAGTTGTTCTTCTTATGGTCAGCCTTTCGGTGTACAGCACACAAGATCAGCTCAGGCATTGTGATTAAACACTGGTTACTAAAGTTCACTGTCTTTTATTCAAATAATTACACTTAATGCTTACCAACTTCACTTCACTGTTTTCACAAGCACCGAAGATACACAAACTACCAACTGTACTGATACTTAATGGTTGCCAACAACACTTCACTATTTTCACAAGTACCGGAGATAATCTTCATTAACTGCACTGACACTGAACTTCAATTAAACAACTGAAAACTGACTGAAATTGCTCTAGTCTCTTCCCCTTCCTTATATAAGCTTCCTATATTCTAGAGTGTTCTACACTTCTTCACAGTTCTCGTGTATTCCCGAGGGAGCAACGGTTACAACAGTTACCAACTCGGAGACATCCAAAACATGCCAGAGTTTTCTTACACTGCATAACACTCTAAATTATTTAGCATACAAACTTAAATTAAATTACACAATTCAACAAACAATCACATAAACAAAACATTATAGAGAAAAAAAGCAAAACAAAAATAATGTACAACTTACAAAATAACTACGCTCACAAACACCAGGCTAAAAGGCAACTCATGACAGACTCGTAGCAGAAGTACAGAACTACAAGAAACATCGGGAATTCTCTAGCACAATCCAACTAGCAAATCCTGCTTCTGAACAATATTGTCTCCGGAATCTCCCCCTTTAACAAAGCATTAACCTTTGGTGTCGGATATTTGCCAACCAATCTTCTCTTCATCCACAGGACATTTTCTGGAGCTTCAAGATCCTCCACCACCCAACAGACAGGAACATTATGAATAATAAGCCTGGTCTGGGTGAATTTGTCTACAGCTTCCAAAACAACGCAATTTAATCCATCATAGTCAAATAATCCACAGCATGGCCACTTCCTGCCACATACAGACGTGTCTTACCTTCTTTGAACAGTACCTCGAATTCAGGAAACTGTTTTGCTAAAGAAACAGTCCTCCTGACTTTTTTTGCGAGAGGAAGACCTCAAAATCCGAGAAGAAATTCAGTTTCACTCTTGGCGACACGGTTTTGCTCAAGTTCACCGCATTCCATTTCATGATGCATCACAGTCCTTCCCCGTGCACTGGCATTTGCGGGGTCCTGCATCATTCATGACAGAGTGTCTTTTGCGCCGCCACACCACGGGTACTGCCATCAATGTTCGTTTCTCGTGCTTGGGGTTGTTTCTGCCCTTTCTCGTCACTCTCCGAGGTCGAGAGACTACCACAAGCGCCAGCCTGTCCCATGATGCTGTAGGTGTAATCAGAAGAGCGAGGACCTCGGCATTTATGGCGACGGCTGAGCGTGGGCATTGCAACATACACCCACACCCTATTTTTGCCCAGCTGATACTGTTGGTTGTATGGTTACCATCCATTGTTATAAATGGTTTCTTTGTTACAGGAAACCATTTTGCTGGCCAATCAGTGCAATCACCTGGAAATAGCACTACAAGGAGTGACTGGATGATGAGTGCCCCACCTACCAACTGCCACCTTGTTCCACTCTACTGCGTCATAAAATCTGAACAAGAAACTATAATCAAAACTGAAAAATGTCTGAAAAAAAGAAAGAAAAGAAAAAGAAAACAGGTTCATTCATTCCAAACTGGAAGAGAATGACGTCGGTCCCTTTGTGAATTTCTCATCCCATTAACGTCTTGGTGCATGGGTAAAACACAATTCGAAAAGGGACAGATCGTTTCTTGTCCTATTCAATATTTGTGTCAGTAGTCTACCACCAGTCTTATATAGACTCCAACAAGTTGCCATTGCTTTTTTCCATATCTGCTACTGCTAGAGAGCTAAAATATTCTATTCATCTCACAGCTACAGCAGAGTACATCATCCTTATACTAGGCCCTCTGCCGGTGACAACCCAGCAAGATGCCTGAAACCACAGTCTGACTCAAATCATTTCTGCAACATTCGCGGCCTTCCCTCTAACTTTCTCTCTGTTGAGCACCACCTCTCCTTCTCTAAACCTCACCTTCTCTTCCTCACAGAGACTCAGCTGTCTGAGACAATTGTTAGCAAACTCTTCTCTGTATCCTCCTTCTTTCTCTGTACTCATTTCAAAGCCAAAGGTGGCTGTTATGTATATGTATACAACAACATATCTTGCTCTCGTGTTCCTGAACTTGAATCTTCTGAATTCGCTACTCTGGCTTCAGCTATCCTATCATTCTCTGACTAAATATATCTGTACTGTTTGCTTATCCTCTAACTCCACTGACTATGAAAAATTCTTCGACTCTCTTACTTCTACGATGGAACACATCCTATCAATTTCTCCTTTCTCTGAAATCTTCATTCTAGGTGATTTCAATGTTCAACACCATTTTTGTCTCTCCTCTCCTTTCACTGATCCACCAGCTGAACAAGCCTACATCTCTTCTCTCCTCAGTGACCTAGAGCAGCTTGCACAGCACCCTATCCGTAACCCTGACCACCTTGGAGAGAGTTCCAACATTCTTGACCTCTTCCTTACGACTAATCTTTCTGCCCACACTGTTAATCTTTTCCCTCCATTGGGCTCCTCCGATAATAACCTTATCACTTTAATCTGCCCTGTCACTCCATTAAGGCTTGTGGGCCCTGCCAGGAAGTGGCGGCTGTGGCACTTTAATGCTGCTGACTGGGAGGCCCTCAGGCAGTACTTCTTTGATTTTCCCAGGAATGATTATTGCTTCCAAGGCCAAAAGCCATCTGAGTGTGCCTCTTGCATTATGGAGGTTATTCTTTCGGGCATGGAAGCATGCATTCCTTTCTCATATACTATGACTATCCATCTATTGCCTGACGCCTCAATCCCGTAAGCGGTGGTCACAAACAAATTGCCCCATGTCGCCCTGTCCCTCGCCATTTCACTGCTCTTCCCCCAGCTCCCAACCCTCTCTACCATATACCTGTCCACTCCATCCCTTCACCTCATCCTCGACCTCTCGTTCCCTCTCCCTTCCTCCCTCCATCTCACTCACATACATTCTCCTCGTTAGTCTCTATCTCTATCCTCTCCACATGGCCAAACCACCTCAGTGTATTTCTCTTAACGCTTTCTATCACATCCACATCCATACTACAACACTCCTTTACCTCCTCGTTTGTCAGTCTGTCTGTCCATGTAACTCCACATGCTTCTCTCAAATAACCCATTTCCACTGCTCTCATTCTTGTGTCCTTCCAACAAGGCTCAAGCTTCACTTCCATACTGTTACGTCCCCGTCCCACACTGCCACAGGCTCCAACAGCATTAGTTCAGTATAGGAAGGAGTTGCCCAGTGAGCTGTTCTTCCTAGAGGCAGCCTTTAGGTGTACAACAACACAGAGAAGCACAGGCGTTGTAAATAAACACTGGCTTCTTAAGTTCACTGTCTACATTTTCCAAATAATTACACTTTTAATGCTTGCCACCTACACTATTTTCACAAGTACTGAAACTGCAGACACCGAACTACACTAAAACTGAACTGAAAACTGACTGAAACTGCTCTAGTCTCTTCCCCATCCTTGTAGAAGCATCCAGTATTCTAGAGTGTTCTACTACTTCTACAAAGTTCTCATGCATTCTCGAGGGAGCGATGGTTACAACAGTTACCAACTCGGAGACATCCAAAACATGCCAGAGTTTTCTTGCATTACGTAACACTCTAAATTATTTAGCATACAAATTGAACTAAAAGTACATAATTTAGCAAACAAAAACAAAAATAAAACATTATAGAGAAAAAGAACACAAAAATAACTGTGCTCACAAACAGTAGGCTAACTGGCAACTCTGACTCGTAACGGAACTACGAAAAACATTGGGAATTCTACAGCACAATCTAACAATCAATTCAACTTCTTAACACCCCCCTCAATCCTTTGTCGTCCCGACAAAACTACACAATATATGTAGACATAATCCTTAATCCAAACTAAACATTTAATTATAGACAAAATAGTCCTTCAACTTATCAGGTCTTCTTCTCTGCCACTTCCAACGACGTCCCTGCTCCTCCACAGAGTCCACTCCTCCTGGGATGTCTTTCTCCTCTTCCTAATTCACTTCTTCCTTCGGGAAACTGTCATCATCCTATCGTACCCCAGCTCCTTAGTCCTCCTCAACATCCTCTGTTGCGGGAGAGCATGATTCCTCAGAGACGTCCCAGCCGTACTGTCCTGGCCCATGGTACTGCCACAGACGATTCACGTTTACCACCTTTGGGCGAGATTTCCCGCCTCCCCGAATCTGATATGTTACGTCTGATAGGCGGTCCAGCACAGTGTAAGACCCGTCCCATGAGCTCTGCAGCTTTGGTGACTCCCTTCTTCTGCTGAGGATTGTATAGCCAAACACTGTCACTATCCTTGAAGCTCACCTCACTTGCCTTGGCATCATACTTGCATTTCATCACCTCTCCTGAAAACTTAAGGGCTCCTCGTACTTGATGATGTACCTCAGCCAGCCTTTCCTGAAGATACTTTGCATAGCTGGAGGTGTCCATAAGCAGCTCTTCACCAGGTGGTTTTCCCATTAACAAGTCAAAGGGTAAGTGTAACTCATGGCCCAACATCAGTTTTTCAGGGGTGTAGCCGGTAGCCTCATGGGACGCAGACCGATATGCCATCAACAATGCAGGCAATTTCTGGTCCCATTCTGTTTGTTCCTCCACACAGTACTTAGCCAGTTCTTGTCTCAGGGTCCAGTTGAATTTCTCCAGCATCCCATCTGACTGTGGCCTTAGTGGGGGTCGTCCTGGACTTCTTGATCCCCAATAACTTGCAGCACTCACTGAACACAGCAGACTCAGAGTTTCTGCCCTGGTCTGAATGTAGCTCTTGCAGCATCCCAGAACAACAGAAAAACTGGTCAACCAACACCTGAGCAATAATCGCAGCCTCTTGATCGGGGATGGTATAGGCTTCTGGCCACTTTGTGAAGTAGCCCATGGCAACACATGTACAGTATATTGGTTTTCTCTATCAGTGACTGGCAGAGGTCCAGCAATGTCCACTGCGATTCTTTCCATTGGTGCACCCACTTGGTACAGCTGAAGAGGAGCACAGTCACGTTTCTTGGGTCCCTTCTTGGTACAGCATATATCATAGGCCCGACATGACTCTTCAACATCGTGCCACATGCCAGTCCAGTAGAACCTCTGTTGCAGCCAACTTAGAGTTTTCACTCCCAGGTGCCCACTAGTGATATGGTTATATGACTCACCCAAGATCCCTGACCTCCTTTTCCTTGGACCCATCAATTGCCAATACTAGCTGAGGCCATCAGGTGTCACCCACTGACGCTCCAGTAGTCTGTGGTTCAAACGAAGAAGGTCCCACTGACTCCAGTAGCTTTTAGTCGCAGGGCTGAACCTGGAAACCTCTTCCCAGGATGGCTGCACTGTACTCTGCTGGAGCCACTCTAGCACTGGTTGCAGATATGCATCCTCCAACTGCATCCTCTTCTAGTCTTCTCCACCTGACTCTGGCCCTGTCACTGCAGCATGGTGGCATTTCTTGCTAAGATTCCCTTTCCTACTACACTGCTCGCCGTTTGTTCTTCCGTCTGCTGCAGCCTTCTTCTTGCTGTCCTTCTCATTTGGACACTCATAGCTGAAGTGTCCCACCTCATCACATGTCCAACACCCGTTTGTTGCAATCATTGGTTTCTTCGCACTATTACATTCTTGTTCCTTCTTCCATTTGTAACACTTCACTTTCTTGTGTTCTGGCTTCTCTCAGAACGAGCAACCTCCTCTGATCTTCTGTTCTCTCTTTCACTTGTAGCAGTCCACTTTCCGATGTCCTTGCGTCACACAATACCACAACTTCCTCTGAATTCTCTGGTTCCCTCCTCCATTAGTAGCAGTCCTCTTTCCTATGTCCTGGCTTTTCACAGGACAAGCAACTTCCTCTGATCATTTCCCATTCCCTCTTGTGCTTGTATCAGTCCTCTTTCCTGTTTCCTGGCCTTTCACAGTGCCAGCAACTTCCTTCAAATTTTTCCGCATCACGTACCCGCGCCTTTCTTGCCATGAATCCTGCACGACGATCTGCCTGAAAAGTGGACGTACTGGGCCTGACGTAAGACTCAAATTCTAGAGCCACGACTAGAGCTTCATGCATGCTTCTGGGTCATGCCTGTTTCTCCTGCACTTTCAGCTCTGCACTATCGCATCAATGAAGTGGTCCATCAGAAAAATAGCCAACAGGTTAGGTGCTGCTCCAGTGCACACCTTGTTAAGCCATACTCTCCAGGTCATGAGCAAGCTGCTGTAGGGATTCGCCTCAAGCCCGTACACGGCTCCGGAATCATGCTCTGTAAACCTCAGTCTTGTACTTGGTCCCATATCTACACTCCAGTACTTCTACTAAGGTCTGATAACTGTTCCTCTCCTCTACTGACACCTGGCCCAGTATTTCCATTGCGGCACCCTTGAGGCCTGTAGCAAA
>JAGKTI010031603.1:0-12095 GCA_018397915.1 Birgus latro
GGAATAGACTTTTCGAACTGGAGGGGTTAGATGCAGCCTTCATTACGGTAACCTCTTTAGTACCAGGGGGTTCCAGTAAGCTGAATATAATCGTCTGGTTGCAGTAAACATAAACCGAAGAAATGCGTCATTACACTGAACGGTTTAAATTAATGTCTGATTGAGGACAGAGGTGTTGATTAACCTCATTACGATAAATAAAGGGGACAATGAGCAATTCTGAGATCCAGTGATGATGTTTTTGGAACCAGACAAGCTTTTCAGAATGCAGTGGAAGTTTCACAATAGTCCGGCTAAAGAGGTAGATCGATATTTTTGACCGCATCTTTATAAGGTTAACTCAGTGGTTACATACTGTAATTCCAGATATATGTCGGTAGTTTAGTTCATTTGGTGTGGTAGCTAAACGCAGTGGAGCATGTGTTATCGTAAGTTTAGGAGTTATAGGCATTCCGTTGTTGTGACATGTTACAACGAAGCAGTAAAACCTCATTTTTAGCATGTATTCGACATGAGGCTTAAACTTGACGACCCGCTTCCTGAGTCCCTGCAGTCCTCCTACCGGCTGTGCACTATGCTATGTACGTGTCTCGTGTCAGCCATACTGAAAACTAAACAATTCATCATACAGCTGAATTAGCAGAGATTGCTTCTTTTCCTTCAGATATGGTACAATAGATATATCCAATGGTTACTAAAACCATCAAATTTTCACCAGAATATAACAGAATGGCGTTATTGGCGTTAATCACTCCCTCCCCACCCTTCCCCTCTCCCTGTCCCCAAGACGCTGGTGGAGGGGTCAGGTTTTCCAAAATTCCCTGGCGGACGTCGACTCTGTGTAACGGGACACAGCGTCAAGGTTCGGGGGCCGCCAGGTTCCTGTTGCTGTTGCTGCTACTTACCCGCCCAGCTCATGCTTCTGCTGCTGGGATGATGCTGTAGCGACTTTGTTGTAATATGACAACAATCCGTAACCCCGTTCAGCTCAGTTGGTCAAGCGCAGTTATGGCTGGAGATTGACTTGACTAGTACTCATGAAGACTCATTCCTGCCTCATAATTACGGTTTTTCGAACTTCACCCAGCTACGACTTATTATTTATTCGGGTAGTGCAAGGCGCCCAGTATTGTCAGGGGAAAACAGATGTGATGCAGTGGATCTCCTTTGGGGGGATTTTTTTGTAATTTTTCTCCTACCAAGACGAGAGGTCACTCGCATACCCTTAAATATTCTGTACTAAGGCAGCGTAGGTTCGGACCCCCGTATACTTGTGCCTCAGCGTGTTTTTTTCGAGTTCAAGAGTGAATGAGCGTAACCATTTCCCTGGCACTCTTGTTTTTCTTTTTTCCATTCCTCGATCGTGACCATGGTGTTGAAATAATGCACGCTCAGTCCTGCATACATAAATTTGGTATTATGAACAATTCGGTCGTGAAGGAATAGATCTGTGGTACATTTTCGCTGTGAACTCTGATGGTAGTTCTCTCTCTCTCTCTCTCTCTCTCTCTCTCTCTCTCTCTCTCTCTCTCTCTCTCTCTCTATCAGTGTTTCACATTTTTTTTTTCATTTTTCTTCCTGTCAGTGGATGCTTTCATCTAGGTTACGACAGTTAACAACAGAAACATCAAAAATCACAACTAGACTGATTTTTTAATATTATTTGTGTTTCATGTGAGCACGGGTCGTTACTGAATAGGAACAGAATGTGGCGTAAGGGAGATAATTAAAATAAATAGAGAGACAAATAGATTAACAGACCGATAGAGGTGGTTATATTTAGAGAGAACTGATATAATTAGATGAACATTTACAATATATTGTATTTTCCTACGTCTGAAAGCATTTCGATGATTATTTGCACAGATACATAAATAGACGGACAGACAGACATAATTCCACTTGGCTTCACAAACACCACCAACACTCCAGCCGTTTCCATGGCGACAAGTTTTACCATCATCCTTGGCCTGGTGTGTTCCTCCCCTCCCTCCTCTTTTCTCCCTCCTTCACCACTCTCTCCATTCCTTTCTTCCTTCACTTGTCTTCCTTCTGGCAGTGTCTTTCCCATCTTCATCTCTCTTTTATCGTCGTTCCCTCTTCATCCTTCTCCCCTTCCTTCCCCCCCACCCTTCATCCCTCCTCTTTCCTCTCTCTTCATCCCTTCCTCCCTCACCCTTTGTTATTTCCTTCACCGTCCTTTCCTTCTCCAGCTTTTATCATCATCTTTTCACTGTTGTGTTCCTCATTCCCCATCCTTCATCCCTTTCCCTTCACCTTCCTCTTCTCTTTCTCCTCTCCCTTTCCCTCCCTTCCCTTTCCCTTCCCCTTCCCTTTCTCTCTCCCCTCTCCCTTCCCCTTCCCCTCCTCTTTCCCCTCTCCCTTCCCCTTCCCTTCCCCCTTCCCTTTCTCTTTCTCTTCCCCTTTCCCTCCCCCGGTACTTCCCTTACCCCTGGAGTGTCTTCCTTCGCCATCTCTCCGCACAGGAAATATCGTAGCACCTCTTCCTTAGCGATTTAATTTGGAAGAATACACGTTAATATATTCTCGTTTGTTGCTTCTTATTACAGTTTGTACCTTATTAGTAAGGTTTGCATCAGTAGCATACAAATGGATGTTGGAGTGTAATATAAATAAATCGCCGAAGAAGAGGTGTTACGATAGCTCCCAAGCCAGCGAGAATACGACCCCAAGGCATAACGCAGCTTGCAATCGTAAATGCTTTCACAAATCGCACATCAGCGTCTCGGCAGCATTCTCCGTGACCTCCTCGAGAGACTTTTTATAACATACAAAGTACTTTTACCAGAGGACGCTACTTCACCTCGCCGGACTGATACGTAGCCATCAAACCACAACACATACAGGACCGTGTTTTACGTGGCACCTCATCAATAACAATTTATTTTACATGTTGCACCTTAACATTTTCTTTCATGCTACTTATTTCGTTTTAATATCGACACTGCTTACATCAGTGACACACGAAAGGACTGTCCGATGTAATGTGCAGAGTAATTCGCGAAAAAAGAGGTATTACGAAATCTCCAATACCACTTGGAAGACGAGAAGAGAAAGCAACCCCCACATCACGGCACATTTACTTTCCTCGTGCACCTCTCTCTCATGTCGACAAAAAAGTCTCGCCCGACCGAAGTGGCTGGATTTTTGCCATCCATCGAGTTCACGTCCAACAGAGCCAGGAGCCAAAACAACATCAACAGCTGCAACAGCCTCTCATTTCTATTAGCTTCGTACTCTGAAAAGGCGTTGGATGTTTAGAAGGGTAGGACAGAGACAAGACATAAAATAGTGAAGAAGATGATGTTAGTTGACGGTAATATTGTATAAGAGTAGGTTGTGGTTAGCTGGTCATTGCGTAAAAGTCGCTAGGGTGTGAATGTCCACCCAAGAAACTTAGTGCCAGTGGGGCGTGAATCCATTCTAGAGCCACCCTTGAATGTGAGGCTAGTGCAGATCCTACCAAGCCCTGTACTCCCTCGCCCTCGATATCTCCCCCTCTTCTTCCTTCCTTCCCCTCCCTCCTCACATCGTTCTCTTTCCTTCATCTCCTCTCTCCTCCTCCCATCTCTATCCTTCTCTCTTTACGTTCCTCTCCTCCCATCCTTCGTCTTTCCCTCTTCCTCCCACTCTTCTCTTTTTCCTCTCCTCTCCCCCTCCCCAACCCTGAATTTTGTCCCTCTTCCTCTCTCTTATCCCTCTGACGTCATTTCCTTTTTCTTTTTCCCTATAGACCATTTTCATCTTGGCCTTTGACGATGTTTCCTCTTCCTTTTACCCTATATTAACGTTCTTTCTCTTCGTTCTACTTTTTATGGACGTTTTCCCCTCTTCTTGGAACCCTTCATCAAAGTTTTCCTTTTTCCTTTTACCCTTTGTCGAAATTTTCCTCTTCTTTCTACCATTATCGACGAAATTTTCTTCCTTCTACCCTTTATCGACGTTTTCCTCTTCTTTCTACCCTTAATCGACGCGTTTTTATGTTCTCTCTACTCTTTCTCGACATTTCCCCTCTTCCTTATTCCTTGCAGTATTTCTTTCTCTTCCTCTGACGCCTTTCCTTTTCCTTGTTTTTCTTCCCTTCATCGGTGTTTTCACGTTTTTTTCCCCTGCTGTTATCTCTCTCCTTTGACGGTGTCCCCCCCTTCTTTTCTTCCTGTTTCATCGTTTTGCCTATTCTTTCTCCCCATGGCACTTTCGTTCTCCGTAATATTGTTGTCCCCCTCTCTTCCTTCTGCTTCTTCTATCCTCCACTTTCTCTCCCTTCGTCACGTGCCGTTTTTCCTTTTTGCCATTTATGCTCCTTCATCCCTTCAAACACTCTCCTTCTGTGCTTTCCCTCCTCCTTCCCCTCATCTCTACCTCCTTTCTTTCCCCTCCCCCCTCCTTTCTATTGCCCTTCCTCTCCCACTCCACCCCACCTCTCTACCCCATTTCTTCTCCTTTGTCCTCCACTTCCACCTCTACTCTCTACCCTCTTTCTGCCCCCTCCCCTTCCACCTCCATCTCTCTATCGCCTTTCTTCCTTTTCCTCCAACCCCACCTCTCTACTCTTTACTCCCTGTCTTCCCCTCCTCACCTCCCTCTCCCCCCGTCATCGCTCATTCAGCAACCCCACACCACAGGGTTCTTTCTGACATCCAGCCAACTGGCAGCCTCCGCCTGGATTGGCTTCCACAATTATGTAGCCATCATATAAGACCCTAAATCTGCTTTCCTTACCATCATCATCATCATCACTATCATTTTCATCATTGTCATCATCATCATCACCACCACCATCATGATCATCACCATCATCATCGTCATTGCATCCCCACGTCCCTCTACTAGATAAGGCGAGTAGGACACAAAAATACAGAAAGGTAACGCGAGAATCTTTGAACTTCCGCCTTCGCACAGTATCAGTACCTTATCTCGGTCTGTGAGGCAGGTGGCGCAATGAGGTGGGATTTACAATAGCGTGTTTGTTCTAACCTGGTGAAATTCCCTAACCCCTATCAGCTTAGATGATGGTCTAATGTAGTCAGCTAAACGGTCTATTTGACTAGTAACCAAGGAGATCATGTCCTACCTCATAACTAAGGCTCATCGAATTTTACGCAGCCAAGGCTTAATTTTGAAGTTACGGGAGTGGCCCAGTTCTGTCAGCTGAAAACAAACTGACTGTATTATAACTGTCTTATGAACTCTCTCAGCTGAATAAAATCGTCTGATGCGACCCAGAACAATACAATATATAAGAAGGTCCATAGCAGGCAAAATATTAAGCGAAAGTCCTTTAACCCTCTCTGTATCCAAATTTCAGAGGTCCGTGAATTGGTCAAAGGGAAGAATTTTGGTTACATGCGAAGATACAGTATTGTGAAATAGACGTACCATAACTATTTCGCCTCGATTCGAATAAAAGTACAGTATACTTTTCTTACGATTGATTGAGAACATGCGTGCTTCAGTGTTGGTGTGATGTTTGTATGTGTCTGTTTGTGTTTGTATGTGTTTTTAGTGTGTGTGTGTGTGTGTGTGTGTGTGTGTGTGTGGTGTTGTTGTTTGTGTGTGTGTGTGTGTGTGTGTGTGTGTGTGTGTAAAGGCATGTGCAACAAGATCGGGATATTGCAGCGTAATCCTTCCTGATAAGTTATGCTCATTTAACTCCGTCACTACAAGTGCATCTTTTGACGTGTTCATTCTACCACCAGACTATTTTACTCAGCTTACTAGAGAGCCTTAATATAGCGTATTTCTTCTAACCTGTAAATGATCCCTAACCCTTTTTAGCTCGGGTTTTGGTCAGGTGTAGCCATGTGGAAGGGATGGTATGTTTATAGGTCATCTAATCCAATACAGTTCATTTAATTTAACTTGGCAGAGTTTTTCGTCCTTTTACACTTATTTCCCTTAGTTCAGTGGCAGAATAAGACAATAATAAAGCCCTGCATCCTTTCCATTGCATGTTTTATTGCTAATCTTTCGTTATAGCTCAGCATTCTTGACAGGGAGATGCCATTATTACCAGGTACGCCTAATTAAACCAAAGGGAGTCATTTTTACCTCATTAGGGTAATTATGTATCCATGACTCAGTATTCATGTTGCGGGAGTGGCACATTTCCCTCAGGTGAAAACTGACTGACTACCGTACAGTAATAAGATTAGACACAATCTCCATTAAGCCTTTCAGTACGATGAGGTTTTTGACAGTTGTGCCCTTACTATTTATTAATTTTCGCTGTCCTAGTCTTATGCTCGTTGCTCCAATTGCTTTAGTCTAAGCTATTTTGTTCATATAAGATCTTTCTGAAGCTGAATAAAATCGTCTGGGGAGTGTAAAAATAAAGTGGAAGAATACACCACCAGAATGAAAGGACTAAATCTCACGGTGGAGTTATACCCCATTACCGGACTGATATAAACTGGTTAGAGTCGGTTTGTTTTCATCTGATGGAACTGAACCACACTCACAACCCTAATACTAGGTCGTGGTTGCATGAAATTCGGTAAGTCTTTAATATGGTAGGAATGGGTCTCCTTGCCCACTATACTGTTTTTACTCTAACTTGGACTTAACTTGTAATCTTTCCATCTTAAATGCCCAATTATTACGACAGAATTGCACAAGGATATGACGCTGTTCACGAAGAAGTGCCATGGAAAGGTATAGATCCGTAGCACTGTCTTTTTCTGACGATGAATTAGTTGATATTAACTACAAAGGAGGAAAATCCATCCCATCTTAAGGTGATAGAAGAATTGTCAAATGGACTCCAGTCTGATGACAGGTGGCCATCAGCTGGGCTGAAAGGGGTTGGGGTAACAAGAGAGAGAGAGAGAGATATATATAGACAGACAGACAGACAGACAGAGACAGACAGACAGACAGAGACAGAGAGTTGCTGTGCAATATCAGACATCATACCGCATCTTGCACACACCTCACATAGCCACACTTCACACCGTTACACATTACTTCACTGCACACTGCTACACCACACAAAGTTATACCTCATAATACCATTCCAGAAATAAATACTGCGTCACTGGACTAAAAATGACCAAGAATAAAGAGGTTGAGTGCGTCATTGGGGTGTGGGGCGCATTTATGTTGTCATACAGGAGCAGAGAGCGCCATTAAGTGAGGGGCGGTTGTGGGACGCGGGAATGAGTCCATCTCCTTCAAGGTAACGCTTGTGTGTAGCACTTTGGGGACGTCAGATTCATTCAACATCGGCTGTAGCATCGTTATCATCAGTATCATCAGCAGGAGCCTTCTTGCTTTGTTGTCCTTATCATCAGCTCACAGAATAAAGTGCATAGATGAAGACCTTTCCCATCTTTCTCCACTCTGCCCAGTTAGCTGTCAGTATGGTCGATCCAGTCCCAGTACATCTCTTAATTTCATCTCTCCATCTTCTTCTCTGCCTGCTTCTATCTCTCACACCATCTCTGGGTTGCCACTCAGTTACCCTGGTTTTCCACCTGTTATCTGTTTTATGGAAGACGTGACCAGCCCTCATCCATTTCCACCTTGTTACTGCGATGATTATGTTCACTACTTTCGTCTGTGGCCTTATCCATGAGGCTCTCATCTCTCTATGTGATAAAGGCTCTCATCTCTCCATGTGATACAGTACCTAACAGACTCCTTTTCATTCTTCTTTGAGCACTCCATAGTTTACGTTCCAAGGATTTAGTGAGAGTCCAGGTTTCCGAATCATAAGGTAAAACTGGAATAACACTGATTGCAGTCCCACTTATCTTGACATAATGACTGTTTCTTAGTCGTGATTGTGTTACTCTGTTTATGGAAAGTCCTCCGTCCTATTCCTGTTCATCGCCTGATTTTCCCGTCATGAACTGGAATTGTAAAATTACCTGCCCTACTTATGTGAATTAGCCAACACTGGAAGGGACTGAACGTGTCTGCTAAACATAACTTTCATCTTCGTGTTCATCTTATAGCCTACATTTAAATTCACCCTGTTAACATCAGCTGCCATTGCATGTAGTTCCACCCCTAATTCACAGAAAAATTATGTCGTCAACAAATCAAAGACTGTTCCGTGTTTCACCGTTTATATTACTTTCCATTGCTATCCCAATCTTAATTTTTGATAACGTCCTTTAGGCATGCAGCGAATAATTTGGGTGAAATTGTGGCTCCAGGATTAACCCCTCACATGCATCTCTTCCCTGGCGATTGCGTATTGCACCTTTGTACTTTGTTGTTAGTTGGTTAAATTGATAGTTAAAAGGGTGAGTGGTTACGCGGATAGATGGAGAGTTGGACAGACAGAAATGCAGGAAAACGGATAAGTAGACAGATTATCGGACCTTTTTATAAATTGTATATTAGAGAATTCTGGCGTGCCATTATGCAGAAATGGAAGAGGTACCAAGGAGCTTTCGAAACCCGCGAAAACACTAGCCAAGGGAGATGCACAGCTTACCAGCAGTGCCACAAGAAATGTTGAACAGTATGAGCGAAATCCCAGGCCTTGGAACAGCAGCACACTGATAACACACAGAGACCCGCCGTCCGCTGGGTGCCACAGTGAATGCAAAGCCGCTGAATGCAAAGCCGATGAATACAAAGCCGGCGAATACAAAGCGTCTAATCCTAAGCAACACAGTGGCATAATGAAGTAGCTCCTGAACGTTCCTGAGTTTAAGTTGTGCGTACGAGTGCGTGTTGGTACAGGGCGGCCCAAATATAACGCTCCTCCTCAACTCCACCGGGCAATTTTGTCGTGTGTCGCGAAGACGTTTAATCAGCAGTATCAATGTCTATCCATCATTTACTCTACTCCCTCTGCTACATCCATGTCCACACCAGGAGACTAAGCCGTCCCCACTACACGCACGATATTACCAGGTGAGCTTCTGGTGGAACTCTATTTACGAACCACCCTCTATTTTGATATTCACCCACACAAGCTACCTGACGTGTCACCCATAATCTACTGTATATTCCTTTGACCCTTACTTGGCCTAATACTGCTATCTCTCCAGCTTGAATACCGAATTATAGCAAAAGATTAATACGCGAATATTATGCTAGTCACGAAGATGTGGTAGGAAAAGGATGCAATGCCGTAGCATTGTCTTTTTCCGCCTCTGAGCGACGTAATAAGCTGAGATGGAACGAATTTCCGGCACACTTTAAAGATGAAAAGAGTATAACCGAAAAACCTGAATTAATTTCCCTTTGCATCCCCTCTGGAACAGGGGAAGAAAACAGTGCATTGTGGCAACTGCAGTAAGTTTTAGCTTGCATTTAAAAGATAAGTTAATGTCAGGTAAAATCTCGCAGACTGAAAAGAGGGACTACCCAAGAGGTCTAGTGCAATTCTCTGTCATCTCGCCTCTAGAAATAAGGACAGAAAGCACAATACGGTATACCACCGAACATATATTTTGGTGGAGTCCGGAATATATTTCTTGTAACGAAAGGGCAAAACATACTTCCGAACATATTCTGATGCATTTCGGGTATACCTCTTGTAATTATACGTTTAATTCAACAAAAACCTAGGCCCATTAAACCCGTGAAGATGACAGGCATCATAAGAGGCTTTTGATTCGTAACACTTCTTCCTTAGCGATTTATTCTGGCCATTACACTTTAATATCCTCATGCATGTTATTACTCTTAATTAGATTCCAGTATGCAAACTAAATTGCCAAGGAAGATGTGCTAAGAAGCCTCCTATGGACAACAGCGGTGGCAGGGGGATCGATATGCGGCTAGGCATGCATTTAGAACTGATTCATATGATGGACAAGTTTGCAGGTGATTTATCCATGTGTTTCGAGGTGGTCAATCTGTCTGTCTCAAGGTTATCTGTCTGTCTGTCTGTCTGTCTGTCTGTCTGTCTGTCTCTGTGGTTTATCTATGTTTTATGGCGGTCTATCTACCTGTCTTATGGCGGTCTATCTCTCTGTCTCATGGATCTATCTGTCTCATGGTGATCTAACTGTCTCTTGGTGGTCTGTCTCTCATGGGTCTCAGTGTGGTGTATTTACGTCTCATTTAGGTCTTGAATTCCCCATTAGAAGTATAAGGACCCGGGGCTAGGCTCTTGTGCAGATACTTAAAGTGGGAGTGGTCAGTTGCTCTTCCCTCAGTGGAATTAAGCGACCTCGTCTTTGGTGGCAACCCTTATGAAACAGTGGTTGGAGCACCGTTACCCACTACACCACCAGGCGTTCATTGGATTACATGGTTACTATCCAGAGTAGTAAATGGTTTCCTAGGCTACAAGAAACTCTTTGGCTAATCTGTGTAGGGAGGCCTGAAGGCACTTTGTTCTGTAGAGCGTCCCCAGTCACCGCTTGCAGGACTCCTCTAAATTCATCATCCTGCTGATTACTGCCATCATTATTACGAGCAGCAGCAGCACCACCATTTTCAGTATACATATCACCATCATCACTATCCTATTCTTTCAGTTGTATGTCCCAGATAAAGGAAATGGAAGCTACAAATAGAAACTGAAACCATCGACAGAGTTCTAAGCGTACGATTACTGTATATCGCGGCCGAATGTATGGTAAGTTTTTCAGTTTCTGTGTTTTTGCTGTTTCTGGATCCTGTCAATACCATTAATATTATCGGGTTATTAGGTAATACTGATATGTTCTTTTTACTCGAATTTGGCCTCAAACTGCCATGTATCCGTCCAGAATGCTGACTTGCAATACTAGAATACGGTGCCAGTCACGAAGAAGTGTTATGTAAGGGATACAGAGCCATACTGTCGTCTTTTTCTACCAATTAGTTACGTGAAATATGCTACAAAAGGACGACCATCTGGGACAAGAGTAAAAAGTGCATAATAATCATAATGGTAATGCTGAGGAGGAGGACGATGATGATGGTGGTGGTGGTGGTGTTGATGGCAGTGATGATGATGATGATAACGGCACAAGACCCAGATATCAGATAGATGGTTCATTATGTCTACTTTTGAACATGGTAATCGATGGGTTAGTATGCTAATTTCCTGATAACCTAAATATTAGTGACACAAATATTTTACTTCTGTTGATGGGTCAGTCAGAAATATTAATGACCTGCTTCGTTAGACGTGAGTTTTATATTTGCTGATATCGATTTTGTTGGTTATAAGGATTTTTTTTTTTTTGGCTCTGTGAATCCTTTATATATGCTGATAGATTTTTTTTATGGTTATATACGGTAAGTCTCTTAGCTATGGTACCTAGTCCTATATCTTTTATATAAAGTATATTGATTGGGTGAAAGGGAGACCTAGAATGTGGTGGAGAGGTATGTATAAACGAGGGTGGTGTGAGCTGAGGAAATGCAGCTTATTAGTCGAGGACAGGGTGACATGGAGACGATTTGTTTGTGACCACACCCACAGGGATTAAGGCTCCGGCTATTAATAGATAGCAAATGGACTGATAGATAGAATGATGACCAATATATCAGTGAGATGAATCTGTAAGCCCTATAGATGATATAGGCTCTACAGACTGTGACCCTTTCAGGCTTGTCCTTGTCGTTTTTACTTTCTTTTTTCCCTGTTTCTAGACCCAGCCTAACTCCTTTTAGAGGGACACAAGACGTAGGATGATCATACTTAATTCAGCATGAAGCAGTTAGGCATAATCTACCATCTCCGCAGGTATCCATATCATCATCAATTTTCAGACTATCAGATACATCACAGACATATCATCATCATCATGAACGCAATCATAATCCTCATAATTGTTACCATTATCTTATCTGAAGGTACAATATGCCTGTATGTTACATAAATGCAGCCAATATTTACAAATGTGCAATGTGTGGATAATAGTACCATCAACAAGTGCCATACTATCAGATACCCTCGTCACACAACCTCGCTCCTGCTTTCAGACCCCGATATTGACACAGGCTCTGGGTGTGACATTTGGACTGGCGATGAGGGTTGGGAGTGTCATGCGGCGGTGAGGGCTAGTTTGCTGGGAGTATCATAGGGCTGGGTGGGAGTGTTATGGGGCATGCTGAGGGCCGGCTGGGAGTGTCATGGGGAGATGAGGGCCGGCTGGGAGTGTCATGGGGAG
>JAGKTI010031604.1:770-12094 GCA_018397915.1 Birgus latro
GTTCAAGAGTGCGAGATATGTCGTGATGGCATTGTGTGAAACGAAGATGAAAGGGTGTGAAGTGGAGGGGTGGGAGGGTGTGAAATGTGTAAGATCAGGAATGAATAAGCAAGGAAGATGCAAAGAAGGAGTTGCTTTGTTAATGAATGAGGTGTGGCAGAGTGGGATGAGAAACTACAAATGTGTCAGGTCGAGGTGCATGTGTGTCAAGTTCAAGTTTGAGAAGGTGAAAGTGGCGGTAATTGTAGGGTATGCACCGTGTGAGGACAGGAGTGAGAGAGAGAAAGACAGGTTTTAAATGACCTGGGTGAAGTAGAGGGAGAAATGCCCAGGAGCTATAAAGTGATCGTAATGGGCGATATGAATGGAAGAGCAGACACTGGTCCTGAGGATGACATAATGGGTTGTTATGGAGTACCAGGAGAAAATGATAATGGGAAGCAAGTAAAGGTTATGTGTCAGGAAAGGAGGTTGTGCATTTGCAACTCGCATTTTAAACGCAAAGATGCAAATAAATATCCATGGTATAGAGGGAACGGGGATCGTGTTGAAAGAAGCCTGATTGATTACGTGCTCGCAGAGAGGTCGGTGATGGGAATGGTTGCTGATACGAGGGCCGTGAGAGGGTAATGTGGAGGTCTGTCACACCATATGATTGTGGTATGCAAGATCAAGCTGAGAGGAGTGAGGTGGATCAGGAAAGTCAGAGAGAAACTCTGAAAGTTGAGAAGCTGAGGATCAAAGAAATGGCAGATGATTACAGGACCAAAGTAGAGGCGGAGTTAGAATCAGTGAATTGAAATGAAATGGATCTGGACAGCCTGTGGAATGCATATAGGGACTGCTTAGTTAGGAATGCTAAAGCGGTGTGTGGTGTGGCAAGAGTAACAACGAAGAAGGAAGGTATGGCATGGTGGGATGATGAGATTAAGAGCAGTGGAGGAAAAGAGGAAGAAGTGGCTAAAGTGACAGGGGTTCAGTTGAAATAAGAACTGAATATATTGAGAGCAAGAAGCACGTAAAGGGACTAGTGAAGAGGAAAAAGAAGGAGGTAAATGATGATCTAGGAAGACAAATGAATGCAAACTACTCTGAAAATAGGAAGTTATTCTGGAAAGAGGTGCGGAAATGCAGAAGTGAAAGCGGAAACAAATGTGATGGTGTGCAGGATGTAGGAGGTATATTATTAACCCACTGGGATAAAGTAAGGACCATATGGAAATAATATTTTGAAAGCCTGATGAATGGGAATAGAGAGCAACGCCTGTAAACACAATTGGTTTTGGGGTGTACAGAGAGGGAATGCAGTACCAGGAGACGTGACACTCGCACAGGTGAAGAGTGCTGTGAAGCGGCTGACAAATGGGAAAGCATCTGGGGTTGATGAGGTGTATGCAGAGATGATTAAGTGCAGTGAAGAGAGTGGAACGAAGTGCTTGTTGGAGATTATGCAAGAAGGCATGAATGAGTGAAACTGTGCCAGCAGAGTGGAGAAAGGCTGTGATTGTACCCCTGTACAAAAACAATGGTGAGTGAAATGAGTGCAAGAATTATCGTGGCATAAGCTTACTGAGTGTGGTAGGTAAGGTATATGGAAGAGTTATTATAAAGAATGTAACAGGGATGTCAGAAGTCCTAGTGAGTGATGAACAGGTGGCTTTAGGAGTGGCAGAGGATGTGTGGATCAAATATTTGCAGTGAGACAGATAGCAGAGAAGGCTTGTGAGAAGAACCATAAGATGTTGACGGAATTCATGAATCTGGAAAAAGCATACGACAAACTGGACAGAGATGGATTGTGCAAAGTTTTGAGCATGTACAGCGTAGACGGTAAGCTGATAGGTGCCGTCAACCGTCAAGAGTTTTATGATGGTAGTGAAGCATGTGTAAGGGTTAATGGGCATCTAAGTCAATCGTTCACGATTGGTGTGGGCGTGCGACAATGTTGCGTGATGTCCCCATGGTTGTTCAATATATATATGGATGGGGTGATGGCAGAAGTAAAAACACGAGTGATGGAGAGAGGGATGGCGTTGGTAATGAATGGTGATGGATGGAACATCTCAGTTATTTTGTATGCTGATGATGCAGTCAGTAGTGCTTGCAAATACCGGACAGGAACTAGTGCAGAGTTTTGCTGATGTCTGTGAGCGTCGTGCCCTGAGAGTAAATGTAGAAAAGAGTAAAGTGATGGTTATTGAGAGAGAAGGTGCCTTGATAGAAAAGAGAGAAAAATGTGCAAAAGAAGTTGAAAGCAGGGTGACACAAGGAAGAAAAGTAGCTGGTGCAATGAAGGCCTTGATAAGAAACAGAGACTTGAGTGTTGCAGCTGCACGAGGCTTACAAGAAGGAGTGTTAGTGCCAACTTTAACATATGGATGTGAGACTATGGTGTGGCATGAAAATGAAAAGTCAAGAGTAAGAGCAGTGGAGATGGGACTGCTGAGAAATATATGTGGAGTACAGAGAGTGGATAGGATACGAAATAATGTGATTCGTGAAAGATGTGGAGTGAGGAAGTCGGTGGACAACAGAATCGAAGAGAGTGAACTGCGATGGTATGGTCATGTGGAGAGATTGGATAACAATAGAGTGATGAAAAAGGTATATCTGAACGAATTTGAAGGAGGGAGGGGGCGAGGTAGGCCAAGGAGAAGGTAGAGAAATATGGTGGATGAGTGTGTGAGGAAGAGAGATTTGGAAGTCGGTGAGGCTAGGGAACTGACAAGAGATCGATCTAGCTGGATGAATATTGTGAGAAGTGAATGATCAGGGCAGCGTCCGGATTGACTCTATCGGATACGTTTATATGAAGCTACAAAACGTGGTGAATGTTTTTGGCGTATCCGTTACAGCCAGGATTCCGGGGGCCTGAATGATGAGTGAATGGAAGCGTGGCCCATTGCTCTGGGGAAATTTGGGCTGTCTGGACGTTGCTACTCCTCTCCCTGCCCTAGGGAGGGGAAGGAGGTCCGGATGATGATGATGATGATGATGATGATGATGATGATAATGATGATGATGGTGATTATTATTATCATTATTATCACCACGCCAGTGGTAGGTTATATTATCCTTGTCAATATTATTATTATTATTATTATTATTCTCACCACGCCAGTGGTAAGTTATATTATCCTTGTTAATGTTATTATTATTATTATCTCTTATCGCGATGAAGGAAGTGTAGGAGGCGGTAAAGGAGGTGAAAACGGAAAGCTGCAGGTATGGGTGGGTGTGCTGTGGAATGTCTGAAAGGTGGTGGAGCAACTATTGATGAGTGGATAGTAAGATTATTAAATGTGTGTTTTGTGAGAGGTATGGTGGCAGTTGACTGGGCAAGTGCTTGTTTGGTTCCGTTGTATAAAGGTAAGGGTGATAAGTATGAATATACTGGCTTTAGGGGTATAAGTCTGTTGAGTGTTGTAGGTAAGGTGCATTGTAGAGTGTTAATTAAGAGAGTTAGAGAGGGTACAGAGGGAGTGATTGGTGATGAGCAGTGTGGCTTTAGGAGGGAGAGGGGATGCGTGGATGAGGAGTTTGCTGCAAGACAGGTGTATGAAAAGTGTTTAGCGAAAGGTAAGGATGTGTTTTGGGCGTTCATGGATTTAGAGAAACCGTATGATGGAATTGATAGGGAGGTTTGTGGACTATTTTAAGATTGTATGGACTTGATGGTCGGTTGTTAAAGGGAGTGAAAAGTTTTTATGTAAACAGTAGAGCCTGTGTAAGAGTAGGAAATACTGTGAGTATTTCCCGCTCTTACACAGGCTGCGGCAGGGATGTGTGATGTCGCCTTGGTTGTTTAATATTTATATGGATGGTATTGAAAGGGAGGTGAATGCAAGAGTGTTAGGTGGAGGACTGAGTCTGGTGAATGTTAATGGTAGAGAGTGGAATCTGAATTAGCTGCTGTTGGCGGATGGTACTGCAGTGGTGGCTGATTCAGAGGAGAGATTGAGACAGTTGGTAGAGGAGTTTGGAAGAGTGTGTGAAAAGAAGAAAGTGAGAGTAAATAAGAATAAGAGATAAGTGATGAAGTGTATGAGGTTGGTAAATGGTAGGAAGATGAATATAGTTTTGAATGGCGAGTTCTTGAGGAGGTGGAGTGTTTAAGTATTTAGGGTCACGTGTTACTGTGGATGGAAGAATAGATGCAGAAGTGATGTATAGAATGAATGAAGTAGAAAAGGTGCTGGGAGGAATGAAAAAGTGTTTTGACAAGGCTGTATGAGAGTGTTGTGGTACCGACTGCATTATATGGGGCTGAAACGTGGAATATGAGTGTAGCAGTGAGGAAAAGTTTGAATGTAATGGAGATGAGGTGCCTGAGGAGTATGTGTGGAGTGACGCGTATGGATAGAGTGAGATTTGATGAAGTGCGAAGGAGAACTGGAGCTGTGCGGGAGATGGCTGATCGAGTTGAGCAGAGGGTGTTGCAATGGTTTGGGCACATGGAGAGAATGGATGGTGAAAAAGATAACCGGGTAGGATGTGAGAGGTGTAAGGCTGAGAGGTAGACCAAGAATAGGATGGATGGACAGTGTGAAGAAAGCGTTGGATGCGAGAGGGATGTCTGTTGAGCAAGGAAGAGTGGCTACACGTGATAGGAATGACTGGAGAGAAATTGTGAATGAATAAATGATGGCACAGCTCTGAGGGGATGTTCTCCCGCATTTGGTCTGATCAGCTGATCAGGTCAGGTGCGGGTAAGGGGATGGGTCCATTATGATGTGGCAGGGGTAAACCAGCTCTGATGTCGGGCCCTGCTGCAGATGTTGCTGTTCGCACCGTGCAGTTGACCCTCGTGCGGTGTGGTGCAGTGATGATCTGTCCCTTCTCCGTTTGGGGCTAAGATGCAAATGAATGTGTGAGTGTGGATGAGTAACTTGAGGGTGTGTCGTCCTGTCTCGGGTACCTCCATTTCTTTGGGGGAAGCAGCCTAGGTATATAGATAGTACAGTAGTAGTAGTAGTAACAGCAGTAGTGTTCTTTCTTACAAAGAAGTAAATTCCTTATAACTGCTCAGTTTCAACGCTATGACCCTCATACTTGGCCATCTGTGTCATCTAGCTGGCAGCTTCATATGACCCAGTATCATCCAGCTCTCAGTACAGTACTGGTTTTCTAATTACACCCCAAACCAATAAAAATAGTCTATTCGCGGATTCTCAGAAACCGCTAAAGATACAGGCTTGAAATTTTTGTGGGACAACCAAGATCAGGGAGTAGGTCTGAAATGGCTATGGGCTCATTTGAGCCAGTATATTTGTGAGACTGCCCAGGGGTCAACGGAAAGCAGTTTGGACTTGGCCATTTTTTCTCAGTGTGGACTTTGTTGCTTTCACCTTCACCCAACGTGTTTGACACTCTTCTAGGGGGGCCCTACTACACCAAATGTTCAATTCGAAGAGCTCACTATATGAAGGGCGTTGGCGTCACCAGGTCCAGCAATTGCTTGTCATGTGGTGAATTATTGAAACTGCCAATCGCAATTTCCGTTTTCTAGTTATTATTATTATTATTAAGCTTCGCCATTTATATGGCAAAGCTAATTGTTTTTGTAAGTAGTACCGAATTACTATATTTCTTTGCTCTTTTGTACCCATACCACGTTATTGTAACCATACTATATAACCATACCTTGTAACCATATATATAACCATACATTCATAATACCTTAAACCTGTGCACGTGACCAGTAGAGCTTATATCAACAAATTTCATAAACTGGAAAGCAAGCAGCCGGCTTCCCAAGCTCGTCCTCACTCGGTGGGTCAGTGAGGGGCTTGGCTCAAGACGTGTTGGATCTGTGGCTGTCTACTTTGAATAAACGTCCTTTATATATTACTCTAGACGTCTGAGATCTCCTAACTGGCGGATACGAGAAAGGGTGGAACAAATTGGTAGCAGCGGTGAGTCAGATCTCCTTTCCATCGCCTCCGTAGAGTAATTTCTCAGTGACACAACCAAACTTCGTTTGCGCTGGTGTTCTATTCTACTCGTAGTTCCAGTCTACACACCTGCTGTACGCCTTGCTGTTCACTTGCCATGTGTTTGTGTTGCGTACGTATTCCTTGGTGAGAACTTCCTACTTACTTCCCCGAAGTTTATACCAGCACCGATCTGCAAGCCACATCAGTTCTTACCAGTAGCTGCACAACTAGCATTCAGTGAGGAACTAGCAAGTGACAGTTCTCACACCCCTCCTGTTCTAGCCAGTTATAATAATTCACCACCCCACCACACCTCAACACACCCCAACCACCTCCCTCTCAACCCCACCTCGCACTTGAAGAGCAAGAACGACCTGCCCGCCAGCCTGCCCCATAACCACACCCAGCAACCACCACCAACCCCCCACCTCCACCTCCTTTCCCTGGGCCGGTGGCCAACCTATCAGTCCTCTCTACGTCATGGTTGACTACTCCGCTCAACGTCTTGGGGGTGATCATCTGACGCTCCAGCTCGCATCTTACTGGTCGACTTCACTTCTGACATCATTCTCCAATGCCATCTCGCCTCCCCTGCCTGGAAGAGACTCTTCCTATTCAAGTAGCTTCTCAGGTTTTTCTCCAGCCAGCCTGACTTGGCTTCATTTTGCAAAACTTCGGTATTCAGTATATGTACTGTAAATATGTACTGTAGTTCATTCTAATCTGCCCATGCCTTGACTTTCTATAGAGATTATTCTATGGATTTTCTCTACAGATTGTGCCTCATATTACCATTCATCTGCCTTTATTCACTGTCTTGCATCTCCTACATTTACCTTACTTCTCACCCACTTCACCCGTCACGCTAACCTCATACCTCATTTTCTTCACCCAAGTCATTTTCTTTCATATTCACCTTCACTGTGCATATTCCCCTTCATCATCACTGTAAATATTTCACATTCCTTCGCCCGCTCATTGTACATTAAAAATTTTCATTCTCATTTTATATTAAACGTTTCCATTCTCATAATTATTTATAAGTTTTCTTACTTCGCTATATGGCATACTTCCCAAAAACTTATCTTTCTCCCATTTGCCAACGACTAGCAACTGAAAGTGAGGAAGTAGATCCCGGTGATGTAGATACCTTGACTTGTCTTCGTAGTGGCAGTCATACCCCAAACCTTCTTCTACTCATACAACACTTACCACTGACCTCTCTCACACTACTGTTATTACTACTACTACTACTGTTCTTGAGAACCCAGATAATATTCTTCCAAAGAAGATAAATCCATATACACCATCCTCTCTAATTTACTCTAGAAATTCCCTCTACCCTTCTCCTACCGTTTTCCCTGATTTTTCTACTACAACTCACTTCCCAGCTTTAACACAAATAACTACCATCACTTTCTCCACCTCTCAACCCAGTACGTCAGTTACTTCCACACCTTCCCAACCTCACACTTTTCCAACGATGATGAATTCGGCCTTCCCTCTACTGTCGATATACAGTATTTGGACAATGCTAATCGCCCAAAATTTACTGGGGAGGATAGCTCTGTATCAGTCTACGACTTCCTCAGAGAGATCGAAACAGACTTTCACAATCGACAAATCACAACTGAACCCCTTAAAGTCACTTATTTTATGGGTCGGTTTCACCAAGGCATCAAAAATAGGAGCTGCGATTCGTGCAGGGCATTTCGAGGATTGTCAAACATTCGATCCATTCCGCCAGCAGTTAATACAGCTCTGTTGTAAACTTTCCAATGTCGCGTCTCTCGCTGGTTTAACTAATCTCCTCAAACAAATGGAGGCGGATATGAAAATACAAATAAAAACGTAAAACTGTTCGGGGCAGCAGCTGCGATGAAAGCTACAAGTTCTGAGATGCGCCAGTTGTTGCGTGACACTCCATGGGTAACTGAAGTTAATGGACATCCTATGCTTACACTAGACAGTTTTGGAGATTTGCTGGATTAGCTGAGATATATGAATTGGTTAGATGACAGACAGCAAGAGATGGTCCTACAGATTGTTTTTAATCCAGGAAACAAAAATGTTAACATTTCAAAAGCAATACAAGAAATATCGGGATCAAACCTCACTCGTCAGGCCACTACTCGCACCTCAGCCTCTCATTCCGCGGACGGCACTGCGAAAGTATTCTACACTTCCACCACTTCATTGGACTATGCACGTTCGCGACCGACTGCGAGGGGGAAACCTAGCACTAACCATTCCCACTCCTAGTACCGATCACCAACGAACGGTCACGATCAGTTCAATGTGTTGACGGGGCAAACAATCCTTGATTGTGTGCTGGCACTGCGGTAATGCTGGTCATCGAGAATCCAGTTGTTACCGCAAACAAGGACGACATCACTCACAAGGGTGACAGCGCACACCTTCACGATCCCGTTGTCCTAAATGCAAATATCACAAGAACAGTACAACTCGCTCTACTGAGGAGTGTCGTTACCTTAAGAGCCGCCAGTCGGGGGAAGAGGAGCACCCGTATCGGAAGAATGTAACGTAACAACAAAAGATACACCCTTGCCAGAAGGATGTAACGTAACAACAGAAGATCAAATCCCCATTCGCCAGATAGGGCCTATAACTTCCTCAGGCTTAGTTATTATAGGATGGAGCGAAGGGGTACAAACCTCGTTTTTCATGGACACAGGATCAATGGTAAATATGATCTCTGATACCTCTCTAACAGCATTAGGGGAACAAGTAAAAAGGTCGGAATTCTCGAACCACCTGACATTCGCCTATGCAACATGGATGGTTCAGAGTTTAAGGTCAAGGGAAGAGTCACTTTAGACGTACAACTTGATAAAGCCTTGACACTTTTACTACAGATTTTCATGTAACAACGACCTCCGATATCCAGCAGATACCCTTATTGGCTTACCTCCCATGGCGCAACACTCAATCGCCCTATTACCTGTTTGTGGTAATACCCACGTCCTGTACCATCCCAGATAAATTCAATCATTCAGTCTCACGTGACTCCACCACTACCTGAAAGATGTATATTCCCCATCATCTGAGCGTAAAAAGGTATATCCACCACTGCCTGAGAGCAAAGAAGTAAATTAATTAACATCTAATGAAACACCCTCTAAGCATTCAATAGTGGATCATGACAACCCCTCTAACAGCGACACTATAGCCGACTCAGACATGTCTCAGTTAGCTACCTCGCAGAGTTTGAATGATGTTCTTCAATGAGGGGAGACGAGGCGTGCAGTAACATAACAGTGCTCAATTTTGTTACCACACGAGTTTACCAAAGTCTCTGTTCGTGTTGTGGGTGCAAAAGAAGGAGTGGATATACTAACGTTACCTGAGACGTGTTGTGTGAATGGCTTAACTTATGAGTCGGCATTGTGTACTGTGTTTGAGGACAACTTGTGTTACCTGTACTTGTTAAAATAATATCATTAATGCTCCACTGAAGCTTAAAAGTGGTATAAAGATTGGTGACTCCCTGGTTTACCCATCGGCCGTAAAAGTGTGCCAGGATATACCATTCTCCATACCTAATAAGGATGATGATGTTGATGATAGTGAGCCATCTGGGGGTGTATGCAATCAACTCTTAGGGATCTGCTACGATTCTTTCACCTGACCTAATCTCAAGTGTTCTCCTGGTGATTTCCCTCAGCATAAAGATCAATTAGTCAGTCTACTGCAGTATTATCGAGATGTTGTAGCCTTAGCCGGAGAACCCTTGGGTAGAACAGATTTCATTAAGCATCACAGAGAATTAGTGCCAGGTACTCAGCCAATCTACATACCAGCTTATCGACTGCCCAACAGCTTGAGAAAAGAGATGGACGAGATAGTACAAAACATATTAGATCAGGACATTATTGAGCCCTCTGTCAGTCCATGGAATAGCCCACTTTTCTTAGTTCCAAAGAAGGGCGGCCAATTTAGACCAGTAGTGGCCTATCGTAAAGTAAATTCTGTCACTATACTCGATCGTTTTCCACCTAACCGATCTGTTAGAGTCACTAGGTGAGAACAATGTGCTCTTTACACACCTAGACCTACTCAGCGGCTACTGGCATGTAGAAATGGAAGAGTAATCTCACCTTGTAACAGCCTTTAGTACCCCTTCTGGACATTGTCAGTTTAAGAGGCTTCCTTTTGGATTAAGGAATGTCCCTTCAGTATTCATGGGACTCATCCATTCAGTCATTAGTGGCATGATTGGCAACTCTCTTTTTGCTTACTTAGACGACATAATTTTGGTGAATAAATCCATCCCTGAACATTAGGCTAAGCTTCAACAAGTACTTGAGTGCCTTCAGACTGCTGGTCTGAAGATTAACCTCAGTAAATGTGACTTCCTAAGAAAGAAAATAAATTTCCTAGGGCATGTAGTTGATTCTGAAGGTATTCATACCACTGAAGCTAAGATCAAGGCAGTCATCAACTTCCCAGAACCTATCAGTACAGATGATTTTAAGAGTTTTCTGGGGTTGAGTGGTTACTTCCGATGATTATCAAAGGATATGCACAAATCGTTGCTCCCCTGACACAGTTATCAACCCCTTAACCACGGGGTTGTCGGAGGCGCGCCGTGCCCATCCCACGGGGCAAATCCGCGCTCCAACTGGCTTTATAAAAATATTTACCAAAAATCAGTTATTAGACCTAGAATATTATAATTAAATATGCTTATGGCACATACCTTCAGCTTTCTCCTGGGATGTTTTTTTTAGCACTCGTCGACTACCGTAGGACTTGAGGAGACTTCTGAAGTTGGGTAACTATGTCTCCACTTTTCACTTCCCGACATCCTGTAATCTGAATACCACTGCCTGATATTATTACTAGAAATAATATTCAATGATTTTAAAGTAGTATGGAATCCATACTCCAAAAAAAAACACACACACTGTGAAAACAAAGTAAAATACGAGCATCCCACTCGCGCTAATTCTCCGCTCGTATTCTGTAATTTTTTATTCATATACACAATCACACTTTATTATTTCTAGTACTTTATTACACTTATATACATCTACAGTCCTTTACCACTTCCCACACGAAGTTTAGTAGGGGTAGAGGTCACAGGGCCTTTTATAATGGGCACAAAAGCGGCAGAAATGGAGGGGCGGGACTGAGACGTGCTTCTACATTGAAGGACGACTGCGAACTGAGATGTACGTATCTCGGTAGCCAAGAGTTGAAAATGTCAGCTGCTAATGTATATGCTACGAAATAAGTCGTAGGAAATCTAGACAATACATAATAAATTAGGTAGTTCCAGGTGAATGTAAATATCACTCAGGCTTCTCCCTACCTTTCGTATATACATTTATATTACGAGAATAGCTCATATGGCATATTTCACGA